>OX382182.1:7055350-7206351 GCA_947507545.1 Clistopyga incitator | reverse complement strand
GATACGTCGAATCTTAGCGAAATCGGAAGATCGAGGATTCCGAGCGATTTTGCAACATCCGCGAGGTCTACGGATGTCAAAATCTTTCACTTTATGTAACTACACATTCTCAATACGATAAAACTGGTATCGTGGTGCTGCAGCGATTGATACGTCGAAGCTTAGAGAAATCGAAAGATCGCGGATTCCCGCCGTTTCTGAGAGTTTGGCTGGGTGTACGGGTGTCAAAAGCCTTTACTTTATGCAACTACATATTCTCAATACGATAAAACTGGTATCGTGGTGCTGCAGCGATTGATACGTCGAAGCTTAGAGAAATCGAAAAAACCGCGGATGCTCGCCGTTTCTGAGAGTTTGGCTGGGTGTACGGGTGTCAAAATTCTTTATTATATGCAACTACACACTCTCAATACGATAAAACTGGTATCGCAGTTCTGTATCGATTGATACGTCGAATCATAGCGAAATCGAAAGATCGAGGATTCCGAGCGTTTCTGCGATATTCGCAGGGTGTACGGGTGTCAAAATCCTTTACTCTATGCAACTACACATTTTCAATACGATGAAACTGGTATCGTGGTGCTGCAGCGATTGATACGTCGAAGCTTAGAGAAATCGAATGATCGCGGATTCCCGCCGTTTCTGAGAGTTTGGCTGGGTGTACGGGTGTCAAAATTCTTCATTTTATGCAACTACACACTCTCAATACGATAAAACTGGTATCGCAGTTCTGTATCGATGATACGTCGAATCTTAGTGACATTTAAAGATCGAGGATTCCGAGCGTTCCGACGACATTCGCGTGGTGTACGGGTGTCAAAAGTCTTCATTTTATGCAACTACACACTCGTCATACGATAAAACTAGTATTGCAGTTCACCAGCGACTGATACGTCGAATATTAGCGAAATCGAAAAGTCGAGGATTCCGAGCGTTTCTGCGACATTCGCGGGGTGTACGGATGTCAAAATCCTTTACTTTATGTAACTACACATTCTCAATCCGATAAAACTGGTATCGTGGTGCTGCAGCGATTGATACGTCGAAGCTAAGAGAAATCGAAAGATCGCGGATTCCCGCCGTTTCTGAGAGTTTGGCTGGGTGTAAGGGTGTCAAAAGCCTTTACTTTATGCAACTACACATTCTCAATACGACAAAACTGGTATCGTGGTGCTGCAGCGATTGATACGCCGAAGCTTAGAGAAATCGAATGATCGCGGATTCCCGCCGTTTCTGAGAGCTTGGCTGGGTGTACGGGTGTCGAAAGGCTTCATTTTATGCAACTACACTCTCTCAATACGATAAAACTAGTATTGCAGTTCTGCAGCGATTGATACGTCGAATCTTAGCGAAATCGGAAGATCGAGGATTCCGAGCGTTTCTGCGACATTCGCAGGGTATACGGGTGTCAAAAGCCTTTATTTTATGCAACTACACATTCTCAATACGATAAAACTGGTATCGTGATGGTGCAGCGATTGATACGTCGAAGCTTAGAGAAATCGAAAGATCGCGGATTCTCGCCGTTTCTGAGAGTTTGGCTGGGTGTCCGAGTATCAAAATTCTTCATTTTATGCAACTACACATTATCAATACGATAAAACTAGTATTGCAGTTCTGCAGCGATTGATACGTCGAATCTTAGCGAAATCGAAAGATCGAGGATTCCGAGCGTTTCTGCGATATTCGCGGGGTGTACGGGTGTCAAGAGCCTTTACTTTATGCAACTACACATTCTCAATACGATAAAACTCGTATCGTGGTGCTGCAGCGATTGATACGTTGACGCTTAGAGAAATCGAAAGATCGCGGACTCCCGCCGTTTCTGAGAGTTTGGCTGGGTGTACGGGTGTCAAAAGCCTTCACTTTATGCAACTACACATTCTCAATACGATAAAACTGGTATCGTGGTGGTGCAGCGATTGATACGTCGAAGCTTAGAGAAATCGAATGATCGCGGATTCCCGCCGATTCTGAGAGTTTGGCTGGGTGTACGGGTGTCAAAATTCTTCATTTTATGCAACTACACGCTCTCAATACGATAAAACTGGTATCGCAGTTCTGTATCGGTGATACGTCGAATCTTAGCGAAATCGAAAGATCGAGGAATCCGAGCGTTTCTGCGACATTCGCAGGGTGTACGGGTGTCAACCCCCTTCACTTTATGCAACTACACACTCTCAATACGATAAAACTGGTATTGCAGTTCTGCAGCGATTGATACGTCGAATCATAGCGAAATCGAAAGATCGAGGATTCCGAGCGTTCCGACGACATTCGCGGGGTGTACGGGTGTCAAGATTCTTTATTTTATGCACCTACACACTCTCAATACGATAAAACTAGTATTGCATTTCTGTAGCGATTGATACGTCGAATCTTAGCGAAATCGAAAGATCGAGGATTCCGAGCGTTTCTGCGACATTTGCAGGGTGTACGGGTTTCAGAACCCTTCACTTTATGCAACTACACATTTTCAATACGATAAAACTGGTATCGTGGTGCTGCAGCGATTGATACGTCGAAGCTTAGAGAAATCGAAAGATCGCGGGATCCCGCCGATTCTGAGAGTTTGGCTGGGTGTACGTGTGACAACATTCTTCATTTTATGCAACTACACACTCTCAATACGATAAAACTAGTATTGCATTTCTGCAGCGATTGATACGTCGAATCTTAGCGAAATCGAAAGATCGAGGATTTCGAGCGTTTCTGCGAAATCCGCGGGGTGTACGGGTGTCAAAACCTTTCACTTTATGAAACTACACATTTTCAATACGATAAAACTGGTATCGTGGTGCTGCAGCGATTGATACGTCGAAGCTTAGAAAAATCGAAAGATCGCGGATTCCCGTCGTTTCTGAGAGCTTGGCTGGGTGTACGGGTGTCAAAATTCTTCATTTTATGCAACTACACACTCTCAATACGATAAAACTGGTATCGCAGTTCTGTATCGATTGATACGTCGAATCATAGCGAAATCGAAAGATCGAGGATTCCGAGCGTTTCTGCGAGATTCGCGGGGTCTACAGGTGTCAAAAGTCTTCATTTTATGCAACTACACACTCTCAATACGACTAAACTAGTATTGCAGTTCTGCAGCGATTGATATGTCGAATCTTAACGAAATCGAAAGATCGAAGATTCCGAGCGTCTCTGCGACATTCGCGGGGTGTACGGGTGTCAATCCCTTTCACTCTATGCAACTACACACTCTCAATACGATAAAACTGGTATTGCAGTTCTGCAGCGATTGATACGTCGAATCTTAGCGAAATCGAAAGATCGAGGATTCCGAGCGTTCCGACGACATTCGCGGGGTGTACGAGTGTCAAGATTCTTTATTTTATGCACCTACACACTCTCAATACGATAAAACTAGTATTGCAGTTCTGCGGCGATTGATACGTCGAATCTTAGCGAAATAGAAAGTTCGAGGATTCCCAGCGTTTCTGCGACATTCGCAGGGTGTACGGGTATCAGAACCCTTCACTTTATGCAACTACACATTTTCAATACGATAAAACTGGTATCGTGGTGCTGCAGCGATTGATACGTCGAAGCTTAGAGAAATCGAAAGATCGCGGATTCCCGCCGTTTCTGAGAGTTTGGCTGGGTGTACGGGTGTCAACATTCTTCATTTTATGCAACTAGACACTCTCAATACGATAAAACTAGTATTGCATTTCTGCAGCGTCTGATACGTCGAATCTTAACGAAATCGAAAAATCGAGGATTTCGAGCGTTTCTGCGACATCCGCGGGGTGTACGGGTGTCAAAACCTTTCACTTTATGAAACTACACATTTTCAATACGATAAAACTGGTATCGTGGTGCTGCAGCGATTGATACGTCGAAGCTTAGAAAAATCGAAAGATCGCGGATTCCTGCCGTTTCTGAGAGCTTGGCTGGGTGTACGGGTGTCGAAAGGCTTCATTTTATGCATCTACACTCTCTCAATAGGATAAAACTAGTATTGCAGTTCTGCAGCGATTGATACGTCGAATCTTAGCGAAATCGGAAGATCGAGGATTCCGAGCGTTTCTGCGACATTCGCAGGGTATACGGGTTTCAAAAGCCTTTATTTTATGCAACTACACATTCTCAATACGATAAAACTGGTATCGTGATGGTGCAGCGATTGATACGTCGAAGCTTAGAGAAATCGAAAGATCGCGGATTCTCGCCGTTTCTGAGAGTTTGGCTGGGTGTACGAGTATCAAAATTCTTCATTTTATGCAAGTACACATTATCAATAAGATAAAACTGGTATTGCAGTTCTGCAGCGATTGATACGTCGAATCTTAGCGAAATCGAATGATCGCGGATTCCCGCCGCTTCTAAGAGTTTGACTGGGTGTACGGGTATCAAAATTCTTCATTTTATGCATCTACACACTCTCAATACGATAAAACTAGTATTGCAGTTCTGCAGCGATTGATACGTCGAATCTTAGCGAAATCGAAAGATCGAGGATTCCGAGCGTTTCTGCGACATTCGCGGGGTGTACGGGTGTCAAAAGTCTTCATTTTATGCAACTACACACTCTCAATACGATAAAGCTAGTATTGCAGTTCTGCAGCGATTGATACGTCGAATCTTAGCGAAATCGAAAGATCGAGGATTCCGAGCGTTTCTGCGACATTCGCGGGGTGTACGGGTGTCAATCCCTTTCACTTTATGCAACTACACACTCTCAATACGATAAAACTGGTATTGCAGTTCTGCAGCGATTGATACGTCGAATCTTAGCGAAATCGAAAGTTCGAGGATTCCCAGCGTTTCTGCGACATTCGCAGGGTGTACGGGTATCAGAACCCTTCACTTTATGCAACTACACATTTTCAATACGATAAAACTGGTATCGTGGTGCTGCAGCGATTGATACGTCGAAGCTTAGAGAAATCGAAAGATCGCGGACTCCCGCCGTTTCTGAGAGTTTGGCTGGGTGTACTCGTGTCAAAAATCTTCATTTTATGCAACTACTCACTCTCAATACGATAAAACTAGTATTGCAGTTCTGCAGCGATTGATACGTCGAATCTTAGCGAAATCGAAAGATCGAGGATTCCGAGCGATTTTGCAACATCCGCGAGGTCTATGGATGTCAAAATCCTTTACTTTATGTAACTACACATTCTCAATACGATAAAACTGGTATCGTGGTGCTGCAGCGATTGATACGTCGAAGCTTAGAGAAATCGAAAGATCGCGGATTCCCGCCGTTTCTGAGAGTTTGTCTGGGTGTACGGGTGTCAAAAGCCTTTTCTTTATGCAACTACATATTCTCAATACGATAAAACTGGTATCGTGGTGCTGCAGCGATTGATACGTCGAAGCTTAGAGAAATCGAATGATCGCGGATTCCCGCCGTTTCTGAGAGTTTGGCTGGGTGTACGGGTGTCAAAATTCTTCATTTTATGCAACTACAAACTCTCAATACGATAAACCTGGTATTGCAGTTTTGCAGCGATTGATACGTCGAATCTTAGCGAAATCGAAAGATCGAGGATTCCGAGCGTTCCGACGACATTCGCGGGGTGGACGAGTGTCAAGATTCTTTATTTTATGCACCTACACACTCTCAATACGATAAAACTAGTATTGCAGTTCACCAGCGACTGATACGTCGAATATTAGCGAAATCGAAAGGTCGAGGATTCCGAGCGTTTCTGCGACATTCGCGGGGTGTACGGCTGTCAAAAGCCTTTACTTTATGCAACTACACATTCTCAATACGATAAAACTGGTATCGTGGTGGTTCAGCGATTGATACGTCGAAGCTTAGAGAAATCGAAAGATCGCGGATTCCCGCCGTTTCTGAGAGTTTGGCTGGGTGTACGGGTGTCAACATTCTTCATTTTATGCAACTACACATTCTCAATACGATAAAACTAGTATTGCATTTCTGCCGCGATTGATACGTCGAATCTTAGCAAATTCGAAAGATCGAGGATTCCGAGCGTTTCTGCGACATTCGCGGGCCTTACGGGTTTCAAAACCCTTCACTTCATGGAACTACACATTTTCATTACGATAAAACTGGTATCGTGGTGCTGCAGCGATTGATACGTCGAAGCTTAGAGAAATCGAAAAAACCGCGGATGCTCGCCGTTTCTGAGAGTTTGGCTGGGTGTACGGGTGTCAAAATTCTTTATTATATGCAACTACACACTCTCAATACGATAAAACTGGTATCGCAGTTCTGTATCGATTGATACGTCGAATCATAGCGAAATCGAAAGATCGAGGATTCCGAGCGTTTCTGCGATATTCGCAGGGTGTACGGGTGTCAAAATCCTTTACTCTATGCAACTACACATTTTCAATACGATGAAACTGGTATCGTGGTGCTGCAGCGATTGATACGTCGAAGCTTAGAGAAATCGAATGATCGCGGATTCCCGCCGTTTCTGAGAGTTTGGCTGGGTGTACGGGTGTCAAAATTCTTCATTTTATGCAACTACACACTCTCAATACGATAAAACTGGTATCGCAGTTCTGTATCGGTGATACGTCGAATCTTAGTGACATTTAAAGATCGAGGATTCCGAGCGTTCCGACGACATTCGCGTGGTGTACGGGTGTCAAAAGTCTTCATTTTATGCAACTACACACTCGTCATACGATAAAACTAGTATTGCAGTTCACCAGCGACTGATACGTCGAATATTAGCGAAATCGAAAAGTCGAGGATTCCGAGCGTTTCTGCGACATTCGCGGGGTGTACGGATGTCAAAATCCTTTACTTTATGTAACTACACATTCTCAATCCGATAAAACTGGTATCGTGGTGCTGCAGCGATTGATACGTCGAAGCTAAGAGAAATCGAAAGATCGCGGATTCCCGCCGTTTCTGAGAGTTTGGCTGGGTGTAAGGGTGTCAAAAGCCTTTACTTTATGCAACTACACATTCTCAATACGACAAAACTGGTATCGTGGTGCTGCAGCGATTGATACGCCGAAGCTTAGAGAAATCGAATGATCGCGGATTCCCGCCGTTTCTGAGAGCTTGGCTGGGTGTACGGGTGTCGAAAGGCTTCATTTTATGCAACTACACTCTCTCAATACGATAAAACTAGTATTGCAGTTCTGCAGCGATTGATACGTCGAATCTTAGCGAAATCGGAAGATCGAGGATTCCGAGCGTTTCTGCGACATTCGCAGGGTATACGGGTGTCAAAAGCCTTTATTTTATGCAACTACACATTCTCAATACGATAAAACTGGTATCGTGATGGTGCAGCGATTGATACGTCGAAGCTTAGAGAAATCGAAAGATCGCGGATTCTCGCCGTTTCTGAGAGTTTGGCTGGGTGTCCGAGTATCAAAATTCTTCATTTTATGCAACTACACATTATCAATACGATAAAACTAGTATTGCAGTTCTGCAGCGATTGATACGTCGAATCTTAGCGAAATCGAAAGATCGAGGATTCCGAGCGTTTCTGCGATATTCGCGGGGTGTACGGGTGTCAAGAGCCTTTACTTTATGCAACTACACATTCTCAATACGATAAAACTCGTATCGTGGTGCTGCAGCGATTGATACGTTGACGCTTAGAGAAATCGAAAGATCGCGGACTCCCGCCGTTTCTGAGAGTTTGGCTGGGTGTACGGGTGTCAAAAGCCTTCACTTTATGCAACTACACATTCTCAATACGATAAAACTGGTATCGTGGTGGTGCAGCGATTGATACGTCGAAGCTTAGAGAAATCGAATGATCGCGGATTCCCGCCGATTCTGAGAGTTTGGCTGGGTGTACGGGTGTCAAAATTCTTCATTTTATGCAACTACACGCTCTCAATACGATAAAACTGGTATCGCAGTTCTGTATCGGTGATACGTCGAATCTTAGCGAAATCGAAAGATCGAGGAATCCGAGCGTTTCTGCGACATTCGCAGGGTGTACGGGTGTCAACCCCCTTCACTTTATGCAACTACACACTCTCAATACGATAAAACTGGTATTGCAGTTCTGCAGCGATTGATACGTCGAATCATAGCGAAATCGAAAGATCGAGGATTCCGAGCGTTCCGACGACATTCGCGGGGTGTACGGGTGTCAAGATTCTTTATTTTATGCACCTACACACTCTCAATACGATAAAACTAGTATTGCATTTCTGTAGCGATTGATACGTCGAATCTTAGCGAAATCGAAAGATCGAGGATTCCGAGCGTTTCTGCGACATTTGCAGGGTGTACGGGTTTCAGAACCCTTCACTTTATGCAACTACACATTTTCAATACGATAAAACTGGTATCGTGGTGCTGCAGCGATTGATACGTCGAAGCTTAGAGAAATCGAAAGATCGCGGGATCCCGCCGATTCTGAGAGTTTGGCTGGGTGTACGTGTGACAACATTCTTCATTTTATGCAACTACACACTCTCAATACGATAAAACTAGTATTGCATTTCTGCAGCGATTGATACGTCGAATCTTAGCGAAATCGAAAGATCGAGGATTTCGAGCGTTTCTGCGAAATCCGCGGGGTGTACGGGTGTCAAAACCTTTCACTTTATGAAACTACACATTTTCAATACGATAAAACTGGTATCGTGGTGCTGCAGCGATTGATACGTCGAAGCTTAGAAAAATCGAAAGATCGCGGATTCCCGTCGTTTCTGAGAGCTTGGCTGGGTGTACGGGTGTCAAAATTCTTCATTTTATGCAACTACACACTCTCAATACGATAAAACTGGTATCGCAGTTCTGTATCGATTGATACGTCGAATCATAGCGAAATCGAAAGATCGAGGATTCCGAGCGTTTCTGCGAGATTCGCGGGGTCTACAGGTGTCAAAAGTCTTCATTTTATGCAACTACACACTCTCAATACGACTAAACTAGTATTGCAGTTCTGCAGCGATTGATATGTCGAATCTTAACGAAATCGAAAGATCGAAGATTCCGAGCGTCTCTGCGACATTCGCGGGGTGTACGGGTGTCAATCCCTTTCACTCTATGCAACTACACACTCTCAATACGATAAAACTGGTATTGCAGTTCTGCAGCGATTGATACGTCGAATCTTAGCGAAATCGAAAGATCGAGGATTCCGAGCGTTCCGACGACATTCGCGGGGTGTACGAGTGTCAAGATTCTTTATTTTATGCACCTACACACTCTCAATACGATAAAACTAGTATTGCAGTTCTGCGGCGATTGATACGTCGAATCTTAGCGAAATAGAAAGTTCGAGGATTCCCAGCGTTTCTGCGACATTCGCAGGGTGTACGGGTATCAGAACCCTTCACTTTATGCAACTACACATTTTCAATACGATAAAACTGGTATCGTGGTGCTGCAGCGATTGATACGTCGAAGCTTAGAGAAATCGAAAGATCGCGGATTCCCGCCGTTTCTGAGAGTTTGGCTGGGTGTACGGGTGTCAACATTCTTCATTTTATGCAACTAGACACTCTCAATACGATAAAACTAGTATTGCATTTCTGCAGCGTCTGATACGTCGAATCTTAACGAAATCGAAAAATCGAGGATTTCGAGCGTTTCTGCGACATCCGCGGGGTGTACGGGTGTCAAAACCTTTCACTTTATGAAACTACACATTTTCAATACGATAAAACTGGTATCGTGGTGCTGCAGCGATTGATACGTCGAAGCTTAGAAAAATCGAAAGATCGCGGATTCCTGCCGTTTCTGAGAGCTTGGCTGGGTGTACGGGTGTCGAAAGGCTTCATTTTATGCATCTACACTCTCTCAATAGGATAAAACTAGTATTGCAGTTCTGCAGCGATTGATACGTCGAATCTTAGCGAAATCGGAAGATCGAGGATTCCGAGCGTTTCTGCGACATTCGCAGGGTATACGGGTTTCAAAAGCCTTTATTTTATGCAACTACACATTCTCAATACGATAAAACTGGTATCGTGATGGTGCAGCGATTGATACGTCGAAGCTTAGAGAAATCGAAAGATCGCGGATTCTCGCCGTTTCTGAGAGTTTGGCTGGGTGTACGAGTATCAAAATTCTTCATTTTATGCAAGTACACATTATCAATAAGATAAAACTGGTATTGCAGTTCTGCAGCGATTGATACGTCGAATCTTAGCGAAATCGAATGATCGCGGATTCCCGCCGCTTCTAAGAGTTTGACTGGGTGTACGGGTATCAAAATTCTTCATTTTATGCATCTACACACTCTCAATACGATAAAACTAGTATTGCAGTTCTGCAGCGATTGATACGTCGAATCTTAGCGAAATCGAAAGATCGAGGATTCCGAGCGTTTCTGCGACATTCGCGGGGTGTACGGGTGTCAAAAGTCTTCATTTTATGCAACTACACACTCTCAATACGATAAAGCTAGTATTGCAGTTCTGCAGCGATTGATACGTCGAATCTTAGCGAAATCGAAAGATCGAGGATTCCGAGCGTTTCTGCGACATTCGCGGGGTGTACGGGTGTCAATCCCTTTCACTTTATGCAACTACACACTCTCAATACGATAAAACTGGTATTGCAGTTCTGCAGCGATTGATACGTCGAATCTTAGCGAAATCGAAAGTTCGAGGATTCCCAGCGTTTCTGCGACATTCGCAGGGTGTACGGGTATCAGAACCCTTCACTTTATGCAACTACACATTTTCAATACGATAAAACTGGTATCGTGGTGCTGCAGCGATTGATACGTCGAAGCTTAGAGAAATCGAAAGATCGCGGACTCCCGCCGTTTCTGAGAGTTTGGCTGGGTGTACTCGTGTCAAAAATCTTCATTTTATGCAACTACTCACTCTCAATACGATAAAACTAGTATTGCAGTTCTGCAGCGATTGATACGTCGAATCTTAGCGAAATCGAAAGATCGAGGATTCCGAGCGATTTTGCAACATCCGCGAGGTCTATGGATGTCAAAATCCTTTACTTTATGTAACTACACATTCTCAATACGATAAAACTGGTATCGTGGTGCTGCAGCGATTGATACGTCGAAGCTTAGAGAAATCGAAAGATCGCGGATTCCCGCCGTTTCTGAGAGTTTGTCTGGGTGTACGGGTGTCAAAAGCCTTTTCTTTATGCAACTACATATTCTCAATACGATAAAACTGGTATCGTGGTGCTGCAGCGATTGATACGTCGAAGCTTAGAGAAATCGAATGATCGCGGATTCCCGCCGTTTCTGAGAGTTTGGCTGGGTGTACGGGTGTCAAAATTCTTCATTTTATGCAACTACAAACTCTCAATACGATAAACCTGGTATTGCAGTTTTGCAGCGATTGATACGTCGAATCTTAGCGAAATCGAAAGATCGAGGATTCCGAGCGTTCCGACGACATTCGCGGGGTGGACGAGTGTCAAGATTCTTTATTTTATGCACCTACACACTCTCAATACGATAAAACTAGTATTGCAGTTCACCAGCGACTGATACGTCGAATATTAGCGAAATCGAAAGGTCGAGGATTCCGAGCGTTTCTGCGACATTCGCGGGGTGTACGGCTGTCAAAAGCCTTTACTTTATGCAACTACACATTCTCAATACGATAAAACTGGTATCGTGGTGGTTCAGCGATTGATACGTCGAAGCTTAGAGAAATCGAAAGATCGCGGATTCCCGCCGTTTCTGAGAGTTTGGCTGGGTGTACGGGTGTCAACATTCTTCATTTTATGCAACTACACATTCTCAATACGATAAAACTAGTATTGCATTTCTGCCGCGATTGATACGTCGAATCTTAGCAAATTCGAAAGATCGAGGATTCCGAGCGTTTCTGCGACATTCGCGGGCCTTACGGGTTTCAAAACCCTTCACTTCATGGAACTACACATTTTCATTACGATAAAACTGGTATCGTGGTGCTGCAGCGATTGATACGTCGAAGCTTAGAGAAATCGAAAAAACCGCGGATGCTCGCCGTTTCTGAGAGTTTGGCTGGGTGTACGGGTGTCAAAATTCTTTATTATATGCAACTACACACTCTCAATACGATAAAACTGGTATCGCAGTTCTGTATCGATTGATACGTCGAATCATAGCGAAATCGAAAGATCGAGGATTCCGAGCGTTTCTGCGATATTCGCAGGGTGTACGGGTGTCAAAATCCTTCACTCTATGCAACTACACATTTTCAATACGATAAAACTGGTATCGTGGTGCTGCAGCGATTGATACGTCGAAGCTTAGAGAAATCGAATGATCGCGGATCCCCGCCGTTTCTGAGAGTTTGGCTGGGTGTACGGGTGTCAAAATTCTTCATTTTATGCAACTACACACTCTCAATACGATAAAACTGGTATCGCAGTTCTGTATCGGTGATACGTCGAATCTTAGTGACATTTAAAGATCGAGGATTCCGAGCGTTCCGACGACATTCGCGGGGTGTACGGGTGTCAAGATTCTTTATTTTATGCACCTACACACTCTCAATACGATAAAACTAGTATTGCATTTCTGTAGCGATTGATACGTCGAATCTTAGCGAAATCGAAAGATCGAGGATTCCGAGCGTTTCTGCGACATTTGCAGGGTGTACGGGTTTCAGAACCCTTCACTTTATGCAACTACACATTTTCAATACGATAAAACTGGTATCGTGGTGCTGCAGCGATTGATACGTCGAAGCTTAGAGAAATCGAAAGATCGCGGATTCCCGCCAATTCTGAGAGTTTGGCTGGGTGTACGTGTGACAACATTCTTCATTTTATGCAACTACACACTCTCAATACGATAAAACTAGTATTGCATTTCTGCAGCGATTGATACGTCGAATCTTAGCGAAATCGAAAGATCGAGGATTTCGAGCGTTTCTGCGAAATCCGCGGGGTGTACGGGTGTCAAAACCTTTCACTTTATGAAACTACACATTTTCAATACGATAAAACTGGTATCGTGGTGCTGCAGCGATTGATACGTCGAAGCTTAGAAAAATCGAAAGATCGCGGATTCCCGTCGTTTCTGAGAGCTTGGCTGGGTGTACGGGTGTCAAAACTCTTCATTTTATGCAACTACACACTCTCAATACGATAAAACTGGTATTGCAGTTCTGCAGCGATTGATACGTCGAATCTTAACGAAATCGAAAGATCGAAGATTCCGAGCGTTTCTGCGACATCCGCGGGGTGTACGGGTGTCAATCCCCTTCACTTTATGCAACTACACACTCTCAATACGATAAAACTGGTATTGCAGTTCTGCAGCGATTGATACGTCGAATCATAGCGAAATCAAAAGATCGAGGATTCCGAGCGTTTCTGCGATATTCGCAGGGTGTACGGGTGTCAAAATCCTTTACTCTATGCAACTACACATTATCAATACGATAAAACTGGTATCGTGGTGCTGCAGCGATTGATACGTCGAAGCTTAGAGAAATCGAATGATCGCGGATTCCCGCCGTTTCTGAGAGTTTGGCTGGGTGTACGGGTGTCAAAATTCTTCATTTTATGCAACTACACACTCTCAATACGATAAAACTGGTATCGCAGTTCTGTATCGGTGATACGTCGAATCTTAGTGACATTTAAAGATCGAGGATTCCGAGCGTTCCGACGACATTCGCGGGGTGTACGGGTGTCAAAAGTCTTCATTTTATGCAACTACACACTCGTCATACGATAAAACTAGTATTGCAGTTCACCAGCGACTGATACGTCGAATATTAGCGAAATCGAAAAGTCGAGGATTTCGAGCGTTTCTGCGACATTCGCGGGGTGTACGGATGTCAAAATCCTTTACTTTATGTAACTACACATTCTCAATCCGATAAAACTGGTATCGTGGTGCTGCAGCGATTGATACGTCGAAGCTTATAGAAATCGAAAGATCGCGGATTCCCGCCGTTTCTGAGAGTTTGGCTGGGTGTAAGGGTGTCAAAAGCCTTTACTTTATGCAACTACACATTCTCAATACGACAAAACTGGTATCGTGGTGCTGCAGCGATTGATACGTCGAAGCTTAGAGAAATCGAATGATCGCGGATTCCCGCCGTTTCTGTGAGCTTGGCTGGGTGTACGGGTGTCGAAAGGCTTCATTTTATGCAACTACACTCTCTCAATACGATAAAACTAGTATTGCAGTTCTGCAGCGATTGATACGTCGAATCTTAGCGAAATCGTAAGATCGAGGATTCCGAGCGTTTCTGCGACATTCGCAGGGTATACGGGTGTCAAAAGCCTTTATTTTATGCAACTACACATTCTCAATACGATAAAACTGGTATCGTGATGGTGCAGCGATTGATACGTCGAAGCTTAGAGAAATCGAAAGATCGCGGATTCTCGCCGTTTCTGAGAGTTTGGCTGGGTGTCCGAGTATCAAAATTCTTCATTTTATGCAACTACACATTATCAATAAGATAAAACTGGTATTGCAGTTCTGCAGCGATTGATACGTCGAATCTTAGCGAAATCGAATGATCGCGGATTCCCGCCGCTTCTAAGAGTTTGACTGGGTGTACGGGTATCAAAATTCTTCATTTTATGCGTCTACACACTCTCAATACGATAAAACTAGTATTGCAGTTCTGCAGCGATTGATACGTCGAATCTTAGCGAAATCGAAAGATCGAGGATTCCGAGCGTTTCTGCGATATTCGCGGGGTGTACGGGTGTCAAGAGCCTTTACTTTATGCAACTACACATTCTCAATACGATAAAACTCGTATCGTGGTGCTGCAGCGATTGATACGTTGACGCTTAGAGAAATCGAAAGATCGCGGACTCCCGCCGTTTCTGAGAGTTTGGCTGGGTGTACGGGTGTCAAAAGCCTTCACTTTATGCAACTACACATTCTCAATACGATAAAACTGGTATCGTGGTGGTGCAGCGATTGATACGTCGAAGCTTAGAGAAATCGAATGATCGCGGATTCCCGCCGATTCTGAGAGTTTGGCTGGGTGTACGGGTGTCAAAATTCTTCATTTTATGCAACTACACGCTCTCAATACGATAAAACTGGTATCGCAGTTCTGTATCGGTGATACGTCGAATCTTAGCGAAATCGAAAGATCGAGGAATCCGAGCGTTTCTGCGACATTCGCAGGGTGTACGGGTGTCAACCCCCTTCACTTTATGCAACTACACACTCTCAATACGATAAAACTGGTATTGCAGTTCTGCAGCGATTGATACGTCGAATCATAGCGAAATCGAAAGATCGAGGATTCCGAGCGTTCCGACGACATTCGCGGGGTGTACGGGTGTCAAGATTCTTTATTTTATGCACCTACACACTCTCAATACGATAAAACTAGTATTGCATTTCTGTAGCGATTGATACGTCGAATTTAGCGAAATCGAAAGATCGAGGATTCCGAGCGTTTCTGCGACATTTGCAGGGTGTACGGGTTTCAGAACCCTTCACTTTATGCAACTACACATTTTCAATACGATAAAACTGGTATCGTGGTGCTGCAGCGATTGATACGTCGAAGCTTAGAGAAATCGAAAGATCGCGGGATCCCGCCGATTCTGAGAGTTTGGCTGGGTGTACGTGTGACAACATTCTTCATTTTATGCAACTACACACTCTCAATACGATAAAACTAGTATTGCATTTCTGCAGCGATTGATACGTCGAATCTTAGCGAAATCGAAAGATCGAGGATTTCGAGCGTTTCTGCGAAATCCGCGGGGTGTACGGGTGTCAAAACCTTTCACTTTATGAAACTACACATTTTCAATACGATAAAACTGGTATCGTGGTGCTGCAGCGATTGATACGTCGAAGCTTAGAAAAATCGAAAGATCGCGGATTCCCGTCGTTTCTGAGAGCTTGGCTGGGTGTACGGGTGTCAAAATTCTTCATTTTATGCAACTACACACTCTCAATACGATAAAACTGGTATCGCAGTTCTGTATCGATTGATACGTCGAATCATAGCGAAATCGAAAGATCGAGGATTCCGAGCGTTTCTGCGAGATTCGCGGGGTCTACAGGTGTCAAAAGTCTTCATTTTATGCAACTACACACTCTCATTACGATAAAACTGGTATTGCATTTCTGCAGCGATTGATACGTCGAATCTTAGCGAAATCGAAAGATCGAGGATTCCGAGCGTTTCTGCGACATCCGCGGGGTGTACGGGTGTCAAAAGCCTTTACTTTATGCAACTACACATTCTCAATACGATAAAACTAGTATCGTGGTGGTGCAGCGATTGATACGTCGAAGCTTATAGAAATCGAAAGATCGCGGATTCCCGCCGTTTCTGAGAGTTTTGCTGGGTGTACGGGTGTCAAAAGCCTTTACTTTATGCAACTACACATTCTCAATACGATAAAACGGGTATCGTGGTGCTGCAGCGATTGATACGTCGAAGCTTAGAGAAATCGAAAGATCGCGGATTCCCGCCGTTTCTGAGAGTTTCGCTGGGTGTACGGGTGTCAAAAGTCTTCATTTTATGCAACTACACACTCTCAATACGATACAACTAGTATTGCAGTTCTGCAGCGATTGATACATCGTATCTTAGCGAAATCGAAAGATCGAGGATTTCGAGCGTTTCGGCGACATTCGCGGGGTGTAGGTGTGTCGAAACCCTTTTATTTATGCAACTACACATTTTTAATACGATAAAACTGGTATCGTGGTGCTGCAGCGATTGATACGTCGAAGCTTAGAGAAATCGAAAGATCGCGGATTCCCGCCGTTTCTGAGAGTTTGGCTGGGTGTACGTGTGACAACATTCTTCATTTTATGCAACTACACACTCTCATTACGATAAAACTGGTATTGCATTTCTGCAGCGATTGATACGTCGAATCTTAGCGAAATCGAAAGATCGAGGATTTCGAGCGTTTCAGCGACATCCGCGGGGTGTACGGGTGTCAAAAGCCTTCACTTTATGCAACTACACATTCTCAATACGATAAAACTGGTATCGTGGTGGTGCAGCGATTGATACGTCGAAGCTTATAGAAATCGAAAGATCGCGGATTCCCGCCGTTTCTGAGAGTTTGGCTGGGTGTACGGGTGTCAAAAGCCTTTACTTTATGCAACTACACATTCTCAATACGATAAAACTGGTATCGTGGTGCTGCAGCGATTGATACGTCGAAGCTTATAGAAATCGAGTGATCGAGGATTCCGAGCGTTTCTGCGATATTCGCAGGGTGTACGGGTGTCAGAACCCTTCACTTTATGCAACTACACATTTTCAATACGATAAAACTGGTATCTTGGTGCTGCAGCGATTGATACGTCGAAGCTTAGAGAAATCGAAAGATCGCGGATTCCCGTCGTTTCTGAGAGCTTGGCTGGGTGTACGGGTGTCAAAATTCTTCATTTTATGCAACTACACACTCTCGATACGATAAAACTGGTATCGCAGTTCTGTATCGATTGATACGTCGAATCATAGCGAAATCGAAAGATCGAGGATTCCGAGCGTTTCTGCGATATTCGCAGGGTGTACGGGTGTCAAAATCCTTTACTCTATGCAACTACACATTTTCAATACGATAAAACTGGTATCGTGGTGCTGCAGCGATTGATACGTCGAAGCTTAGAGAAATCGAAAGATCGCGGATTCCCGCCGTATTTGAGGGCTTGGCTGGGTGTACCGGTGTCAAAATTCTTCATTTTATGCAACTACACACTCTCAATACGATGAAACTGGTATCGCAGTTCTGTATTGGTGATACGTCGAATCTTAGCGACATTTAAAGATCGAGGATTCCGAGCGTTCCGACGACATTCGCGGGGTGTACGGGTGTCAAAAGTCTTCATTTTATGCAACTACACACTCGTAATACGATAAAACTAGTATTGCAGTTCACCAGCGACTGATACGTCGAATATTAGCGAAATCGAAAGGTCGAGGATTCCGAGCGTTTCTGCGACATTCGCGGGGTGTACGGCTGTCAAAAGCCTTTACTTTATGCAACTACACATTCTCAATACGATAAAACTGGTATCGTGGTGGTTCAGCGATTGATACGTCGAAGCTTAGAGAAATCGAAAGATCGCGGATTCCCGCCGTTTCTGAGAGTTTGGCTGGGTGTACGGGTGTCAACATTCTTCATTTTATGCAACTACACACTCTCATTACGATAAAACTGGTATTGCATTTCTGCAGCGATTGATACGTCGAATCTTAGCGAAATCGAAAGATCGAGGATTTCGAGCGGTTCAGCGACATCCGCGGGGTGTACGGGTGTCAAAAGCCTTTACTTTATGCAACTACACATTCTCAATACGATAAAACTGGTATCGTGGTGGTGCAGCGATTGATACGTCGAAGCTTATAGAAATCGAAAGATCGCGGATTCCCGCCGTTTCTGAGAGTTTGGCTGGGTGTACGGGTGTCAAAAGCCTTTACTTTATGCAACTACACATTCTCAATACGATAAAACTGGTATCGTGGTTTTGCAGCGATTGATACGTCGAAGCTTAGAGAAATCGAATGATCGCGGATTCCCGCCGTTTCTGAGAGTTTGGCTGGGTGTACGGGTGTCAAAATTCTTCATTTTATGCAACTACACATTATCAATACGATCAAACTGGTATTGCAGTTCTGCAGCGATTGATACGTCGAATCTTAGCGAAATCGAATGATCGCGGATTCCCGCCGCTTCTAAGAGTTTGGCTGGGTGTACGGGTGTCAAGATTCTTCATTTTATGCAACTACACACTCTCAATTCGATACAACTAGTATTGCAGTTCTGCAACGATTGATACGTCGAATCTTAGCGCAATCGAAAGATCGAGGATTCCGAGCGTTCCAACGACATTCGCCGGGTGTACGGGTGTCAAAAGCCTTGACTTTATGCAAGTACACATTCTCAATACGATAAAACTGGTATCGTGGTACTACGGCGATTGATACGTCGAAGCTTAGAGAAATCGAAAGATCGCAGGTTCCCGCCGTTTATGAGCGTTTGGCTGGGTGTACTGGTGTCAAGATTCTTCATTTTATGCACCTACACACTCTCAATATGATAAAACTGGTATCGCAGTTCTGTATCGATTAATACGTCGAATCTTGGCGAAATCGAAAGAGCCCTGATTCCCTCCTCTTCTAAGAGTTTGACTGGGTGTACGGGTATCAAAATTCTTCATTTTAAGCATCTACACACTCTCAATACGATAAAACTAGTATTGCAGTTCTGCAGCGATTGATACGTCGAATCTTAGCGAAATCGAAAGATCGAGGATTCCGAGCGTTTCGGCGACATTCGCAGGGTGTACGGGTGTCAAAATCCTTTACTCTATGCAACTACACATTTTCAATACGATAAAACTGGTATCGTGGTGCTGCAGCGATTGATACGTCGAAGCTTAGAGAAATCGAAAGATCGCGGATTCCCGCCGTATTTGAGGGCTTGGCTGGGTGTACCGGTGTCAAAATTCTTCATTTTATGCAACTACACACTCTCAATACGATGAAACTGGTATCGCAGTTCTGTATTGGTGATACGTCGAATCTTAGCGACATTTAAAGATCGAGGATTCCGAGCGTTCCGACGACATTCGCGGGGTGTACGGGTGTCAAAAGTCTTCATTTTATGCAACTACACACTCGTAATACGATAAAACTAGTATTGCAGTTCACCAGCGACTGATACGTCGAATATTAGCGAAATCGAAAGGTCGAGGATTCCGAGCGTTTCTGCGACATTCGCGGGGTGTACGGCTGTCAAAAGCCTTTACTTTATGCAACTACACATTCTCAATACGATAAAACTGGTATCGTGGTGGTTCAGCGATTGATACGTCGAAGCTTAGAGAAATCGAAAGATCGCGGATTCCCGCCGTTTCTGAGAGTTTGGCTGGGTGTACGGGTGTCAACATTCTTCATTTTATGCAACTACACACTCTCATTACGATAAAACTGGTATTGCATTTCTGCAGCGATTGATACGTCGAATCTTAGCGAAATCGAAAGATCGAGGATTTCGAGCGGTTCAGCGACATCCGCGGGGTGTACGGGTGTCAAAAGCCTTTACTTTATGCAACTACACATTCTCAATACGATAAAACTGGTATCGTGGTGGTGCAGCGATTGATACGTCGAAGCTTATAGAAATCGAAAGATCGCGGATTCCCGCCGTTTCTGAGAGTTTGGCTGGGTGTACGGGTGTCAAAAGCCTTTACTTTATGCAACTACACATTCTCAATACGATAAAACTGGTATCGTGGTTTTGCAGCGATTGATACGTCGAAGCTTAGAGAAATCGAATGATCGCGGATTCCCGCCGTTTCTGAGAGTTTGGCTGGGTGTACGGGTGTCAAAATTCTTCATTTTATGCAACTACACATTATCAATACGATCAAACTGGTATTGCAGTTCTGCAGCGATTGATACGTCGAATCTTAGCGAAATCGAATGATCGCGGATTCCCGCCGCTTCTAAGAGTTTGGCTGGGTGTACGGGTGTCAAGATTCTTCATTTTATGCAACTACACACTCTCAATTCGATACAACTAGTATTGCAGTTCTGCAACGATTGATACGTCGAATCTTAGCGCAATCGAAAGATCGAGGATTCCGAGCGTTCCAACGACATTCGCCGGGTGTACGGGTGTCAAAAGCCTTGACTTTATGCAAGTACACATTCTCAATACGATAAAACTGGTATCGTGGTACTACGGCGATTGATACGTCGAAGCTTAGAGAAATCGAAAGATCGCAGGTTCCCGCCGTTTATGAGCGTTTGGCTGGGTGTACTGGTGTCAAGATTCTTCATTTTATGCACCTACACACTCTCAATATGATAAAACTGGTATCGCAGTTCTGTATCGATTAATACGTCGAATCTTGGCGAAATCGAAAGAGCCCTGATTCCCTCCTCTTCTAAGAGTTTGACTGGGTGTACGGGTATCAAAATTCTTCATTTTAAGCATCTACACACTCTCAATACGATAAAACTAGTATTGCAGTTCTGCAGCGATTGATACGTCGAATCTTAGCGAAATCGAAAGATCGAGGATTCCGAGCGTTTCGGCGACATTCGCGGGGTGTACGTGTGTCGAATCCCTTTACTTTATGCAACTACACATTTTTAATACGATAAAACTGGTATCGTGGTGCTGCAGCGATTGATACGTCGAAGCTTAGAGAAATCGACAGATCGCGGATTCCCGCCGTTTTTGAGAGCTCGGCTCGGTGTACGGGTGTCAATATTCTTTATTTTACGCAACTACACACTCTCAATACGATAAAACTGGTATCGAAGTTCTGTATCGATTGATACGTCGAATCTTAGCGAAATCGAAAGATTGAAGATTCCGAGCGTTCCGACGACATTGGCGGGGTGTACGGGTGTCAAGATTCTTCATTATATGCACCTACACACTCTCAATACCATAAAACTAGTATTGCAGTTCTGCAGCGATTGATACGTCGAATCTTAGCGAAATCGAAAGATCGAGGATTCCGAGCGTTTCTGCGACATTCGCAGGGTGTACGGGTTTCAGAACCCTTCACTTTATGCAACTACACATTTTCAATACGATAAAACTGGTATCGTGGTGCTGCAGCGATTGATACGTCGAAGCTTAGAGAAATCGAAAGATCGCGGATTCTCGCCGTTTCTGAGAGTTTGGCTGGGTGTACGGGTGTCAAAATTCTTCATTATATGCAACTACACACTCTCAATACGATAAAACTAGTATTGCATTTCTGCAGCGATTGATACGTCGAATCTTAGCGAAATCGAAAGATCGAGGATTTCGAGCGTTTCTGCGAAATCCGCGGGGTGTACGGGTGTCAAAACCTTTCACTTTATGAAACTACACATTTTCAATACGATAAAACTGGTATCGTGGTGCTGCAGCGATTGATACGTCGAAGCTTAGAAAAATCGAAAGATCGCGGATTCCCGTCGTTTCTGAGACTTTGGCTGGGTGTACGGGTGTCAAAATTGTTCATTATATGCAACTACACACTCTCAATACGATAAAACTGGTATCGCAGTTCTGTATCGATTGATACGTCGAATCATAGCGAAATCGAAAGATCGAGGATTCCGAGCGTTTCTGCGATATTCGCAGGGTGTACGGGTGTCAAAATCCTTTACTTTATGCAACTACACATTCTCAATACGATAAAACTGGTATCGTGGTGGTGCAGCGATTGATACGTCGAAGCTTATAGAAATCGAAAGATCGCGGATTCCCGCCGTTTCTGAGAGTTTGGCTGGGTGTACGGGTGTCAAAAGCCTTTACTTTATGCAACTACACATTCTCAATACGATAAAACTGGTATCGTGGTGCTGCAGCGATTGATACGTCGAAGCTCAGAGAAATCGAAAGATCGCGGATTCCCGCCGTTTCTGAGAGTTTCGCTGGGTGTACGGGTGTCAAAATTCTTCATTTTATGCAACTACACACTCTCAATACGATACAACTAGTATTGCAGTTCTGCAGCGATTGATACATCGAATCTTAGCGAAATCGAAAGATCGAGGATTTCGAGCGTTTCGGCGACATTCGCGGGGTGTAGGTGTGTCGAAACCCTTTTATTTATGCAACTACACATTTTTAAAACGATAAAACTGGTATCGTGGTGCTGCAACGATTGATACGTCAAAGCTTAGAAAAATCGAAAGATCGCGGATTCCCGTCGTTTCTGAGAGCTTGGCTGGGTGTACGGGTGTCAAAATTCTTCATTTTATGCAACTACACACTCTCAATACGATAAAACTGGTATCGCAGTTCTGTATCGATTGATACGTCGAATCATAGCGAAATCGAAAGATCGAGGATTCCGAGCGTTTCTGCGAGATTCGCGGGGTCTACGGGTGTCAAAAGTCTTCATTTTATGCAACTACACACTCTCAATACGACAAAACTAGTATTGCAGTTCTGCAGCGATTGATACGTCGAATCTTAGCGAAATCGAAAGACCGAGGATTCCGAGCGTTTCTGCGACATTCGCAGGGTGTACGGGTTTCAGAACCCTTCACTTCATGCAACTACACATTTTCAATACGATAAAACTGGTATCGTGGTGCTGCAGCGATTGATACGTCGAAGCTTAGAGAAATCGAAAGATCGCGGATTCCCGCCGTTTCTGAGAGTTTGGCTGGGTGTACGGGTATCAAAAGCCTTTACTTTATGCAACTACACATTCTCAATACGATAAAACTGGTATCGTGGTGGTGCAGCGATTGATACGTCGGAGCTTAGAGAAATCGAATGATCGCGGATTCCCGCCGTTTCTGAGAGTTTGGCTGGGTGTACGGGTGTCAAAATTCTTCATTTTATGCAACTACACGCTCTCAATACGATAAAACTAGTATTGCATTTCTGCAGCGTCTGATACGTCGAATCTTAACGAAATCGAAAAATCGAGGATTTCGAGCGTTTCTGCGACATCCGCGGGGTGTACGGGTGTCAAAACCTTTCACTTTATGAAACTACACATTTTCAATACGATAAAACTGGTATCGTGGTGCTGCAGCGATTGATACGTCGAAGCTTAGAAAAATCGAAAGATCGCGGATTCCTGCCGTTTCTGAGAGCTTGGCTGGGTGTACGGGTGTCGAAAGGCTTCATTTTATGCATCTACACTCTCTCAATAGGATAAAACTAGTATTGCAGTTCTGCAGCGATTGATACGTCGAATCTTAGCGAAATCGGAAGATCGAGGATTCCGAGCGTTTCTGCGACATTCGCAGGGTATACGGGTTTCAAAAGCCTTTATTTTATGCAACTACACATTCTCAATACGATAAAACTGGTATCGTGATGGTGCAGCGATTGATACGTCGAAGCTTAGAGAAATCGAAAGATCGCGGATTCTCGCCGTTTCTGAGAGTTTGGCTGGGTGTACGAGTATCAAAATTCTTCATTTTATGCAAGTACACATTATCAATAAGATAAAACTGGTATTGCAGTTCTGCAGCGATTGATACGTCGAATCTTAGCGAAATCGAATGATCGCGGATTCCCGCCGCTTCTAAGAGTTTGACTGGGTGTACGGGTATCAAAATTCTTCATTTTATGCATCTACACACTCTCAATACGATAAAACTAGTATTGCAGTTCTGCAGCGATTGATACGTCGAATCTTAGCGAAATCGAAAGATCGAGGATTCCGAGCGTTTCTGCCACATTCGCGGGGTGTACGGGTGTCAATCCCTTTCACTTTATGCAACTACACACTCTCAATACGATAAAACTGGTATTGCAGTTCTGCAGCGATTGATACGTCGAATCTTAGCGAAATCGAAAGATCGAGGATTCCGAGCGTTCCGACGACATTCGCGGGGTGTACGAGTGTCAAGATTCTTTATTTTATGCAACTACACACTCTCAATACGATAAAACTAGTATTGCAGTTCTGCAGCGATTGATACGTCGAATCTTAGCGAAATCGAAAGTTCGAGGATTCCCAGCGTTTCTGCGACATTCGCAGGGTGTACGGGTATCAGAACCCTTCACTTTATGCAACTACACATTTTCAATACGATAAAACTGGTATCGTGGTGCTGCAGCGATTGATACGTCGAAGCTTAGAGAAATCGAAAGATCGCGGATTCCCGCCGTATCTGAGAGTTTGGCTGGGTGTACGGGTGTCAACATTCTTCATTTTATGCAACTAGACACTCTCAATACGATAAAACTAGTATTGCATTTCTGCAGCGTCTGATACGTCGAATCTTAACGAAATCGAAAAATCGAGGATTTCGAGCGTTTCTGCGACATCCGCGGGGTGTACGGGTGTCAAAACCTTTCACTTTATGAAACTACACATTTTCAATACGATAAAACTGTTATCGTGGTGCTGCAGCGATTGATACGTCGAAGCTTAGAGAAATCGAAAGATCGCGGACTCCCGCCGTTTCTGAGAGTTTGGCTGGGTGTACTCGTGTCAAAAATCTTCATTTTATGCAACTACTCACTCTCAATACGATAAAACTAGTATTGCAGTTCTGCAGCGATTGATACGTCGAATCTTAGCGAAATCGAAAGATCGAGGATTCCGAGCGATTTTGCAACATCCGCGAGGTCTACGGATGTCAAAATCCTTTACTTTATGTAACTACACATTCTCAATACGATAAAACTGGTATCGTGGTGCTGCAGCGATTGATACGTCGAAGCTTAGAGAAATCGAAAGATCGCGGATTCCCGCCGTTTCTGAGAGTTTGTCTGGGTGTACGGGTGTCAAAAGCCTTTTCTTTATGCAACTACATATTCTCAATACGATAAAACTGGTATCGTGGTGCTGCAGCGATTGATACGTCGAAGCTTAGAGAAATCGAATGATCGCGGATTCCCGCCGTTTCTGAGAGTTTGGCTGGGTGTACGGGTGTCAAAATTCTTCATTTTATGCAACTACAAACTCTCAATACGATAAACCTGGTATTGCAGTTTTGCAGCGATTGATACGTCGAATCTTAGCGAAATCGAAAGATCGAGGATTCCGAGCGTTCCGACGACATTCGCGGGGTGGACGAGTGTCAAGATTCTTTATTTTATGCACCTACACACTCTCAATACGATAAAACTAGTATTGCAGTTCACCAGCGACTGATACGTCGAATATTAGCGAAATCGAAAGGTCGAGGATTCCGAGCGTTTCTGCGACATTCGCGGGGTGTACGGCTGTCAAAAGCCTTTACTTTATGCAACTACACATTCTCAATACGATAAAACTGGTATCGTGGTGGTTCAGCGATTGATACGTCGAAGCTTAGAGAAATCGAAAGATCGCGGATTCCCGCCGTTTCTGAGAGTTTGGCTGGGTGTACGGGTGTCAACATTCTTCATTTTATGCAACTACACATTCTCAATACGATAAAACTAGTATTGCATTTCTGCCGCGATTGATACGTCGAATCTTAGCAAATTCGAAAGATCGAGGATTCCGAGCGTTTCTGCGACATTCGCGGGCCTTACGGGTTTCAAAACCCTTCACTTCATGGAACTACACATTTTCATTACGATAAAACTGGTATCGTGGTGCTGCAGCGATTGATACGTCGAAGCTTAGAGAAATCGAAAAAACCGCGGATGCTCGCCGTTTCTGAGAGTTTGGCTGGGTGTACGGGTGTCAAAATTCTTTATTATATGCAACTACACACTCTCAATACGATAAAACTGGTATCGCAGTTCTGTATCGATTGATACGTCGAATCATAGCGAAATCGAAAGATCGAGGATTCCGAGCGTTTCTGCGATATTCGCAGGGTGTACGGGTGTCAAAATCCTTTACTCTATGCAACTACACATTTTCAATACGATAAAACTGGTATCGTGGTGCTGCAGCGATTGATACGTCGAAGCTTAGAGAAATCGAATGATCGCGGATCCCCGCCGTTTCTGAGAGTTTGGCTGGGTGTACGGGTGTCAAAATTCTTCATTTTATGCAACTACACACTCTCAATACGATAAAACTGGTATCGCAGTTCTGTATCGGTGATACGTCGAATCTTAGTGACATTTAAAGATCGAGGATTCCGAGCGTTCCGACGACATTCGCGGGGTGTACGGGTGTCAAAAGTCTTCATTTTATGCAACTACACACTCGTCATACGATAAAACTAGTATTGCAGTTCACCAGCGACTGATACGTCGAATATTAGCGAAATCGAAAAGTCGAGGATTCCGAGCGTTTCTGCGACATTCGCGGGGTGTACGGATGTCAAAATCCTTTACTTTATGTAACTACACATTCTCAATCCGATAAAACTGGTATCGTGGTGCTGCAGCGATTGATACGTCGAAGCTTATAGAAATCGAAAGATCGCGGATTCCCGCCGTTTCTGAGAGTTCGGCTGGGTGTAAGGGTGTCAAAAGCCTTTACTTTATGCAACTACACATTCTCAATACGACAAAACTGGTATCGTGGTGCTGCAGCGATTGATACGTCGAAGCTTAGAGAAATCGAATGATCGCGGATTCCCGCCGTTTCTGAGAGCTTGGCTGGGTGTACGGGTGTCGAAAGGCTTCATTTTATGCAACTACACTCTCTCAATACGATAAAACTAGTATTGCAGTTCTGCAGCGATTGATACGTCGAATCTTAGCGAAATCGGAAGATCGAGGATTCCGAGCGTTTCTGCGACATTCGCAGGGTATACGGGTGTCAAAAGCCTTTATTTTATGCAACTACACATTCTCAATACGATAAAACTGGTATCGTGATGGTGCAGCGATTGATACGTCGAAGCTTAGAGAAATCGAAAGATCGCGGATTCTCGCCGTTTCTGAGAGTTTGGCTGGGTGTCCGAGTATCAAAATTCTTCATTTTATGCAACTACACATTATCAATAAGATAAAACTGGTATTGCAGTTCTGCAGCGATTGATACTCCGAATCTTAGCGAAATCGAATGATCGCGGATTCCCGCCGCTTCTAAGAGTTTGACTGGGTGTACGGGTATCAAAATTCTTCATTTTATGCGTCTACACACTCTCAATACGATAAAACTAGTATTGCAGTTCTGCAGCGATTGATACGTCGAATCTTAGCGAAATCGAAAGATCGAGGATTCCGAGCGTTTCTGCGACATTCGCGGGCCTTACGGGTTTCAAAACCCTTCACTTCATGGAACTACACATTTTCATTACGATAAAACTGGTATCGTGGTGCTGCAGCGATTGATACGTCGAAGCTTAGAGAAATCGAAAAAACCGCGGATGCTCGCCGTTTCTGAGAGTTTGGCTGGGTGTACGGGTGTCAAAATTCTTTATTATATGCAACTACACACTCTCAATACGATAAAACTGGTATCGCAGTTCTGTATCGATTGATACGTCGAATCATAGCGAAATCGAAAGATCGAGGATTCCGAGCGTTTCTGCGATATTCGCAGGGTGTACGGGTGTCAAAATCCTTTACTCTATGCAACTACACATTTTCAATACGATAAAACTGGTATCGTGGTGCTGCAGCGATTGATACGTCGAAGCTTAGAGAAATCGAATGATCGCGGATCCCCGCCGTTTCTGAGAGTTTGGCTGGGTGTACGGGTGTCAAAATTCTTCATTTTATGCAACTACACACTCTCAATACGATAAAACTGGTATCGCAGTTCTGTATCGGTGATACGTCGAATCTTAGTGACATTTAAAGATCGAGGATTCCGAGCGTTCCGACGACATTCGCGGGGTGTACGGGTGTCAAAAGTCTTCATTTTATGCAACTACACACTCGTCATACGATAAAACTAGTATTGCAGTTCACCAGCGACTGATACGTCGAATATTAGCGAAATCGAAAAGTCGAGGATTCCGAGCGTTTCTGCGACATTCGCGGGGTGTACGGATGTCAAAATCCTTTACTTTATGTAACTACACATTCTCAATCCGATAAAACTGGTATCGTGGTGCTGCAGCGATTGATACGTCGAAGCTTATAGAAATCGAAAGATCGCGGATTCCCGCCGTTTCTGAGAGTTCGGCTGGGTGTAAGGGTGTCAAAAGCCTTTACTTTATGCAACTACACATTCTCAATACGACAAAACTGGTATCGTGGTGCTGCAGCGATTGATACGTCGAAGCTTAGAGAAATCGAATGATCGCGGATTCCCGCCGTTTCTGAGAGCTTGGCTGGGTGTACGGGTGTCGAAAGGCTTCATTTTATGCAACTACACTCTCTCAATACGATAAAACTAGTATTGCAGTTCTGCAGCGATTGATACGTCGAATCTTAGCGAAATCGGAAGATCGAGGATTCCGAGCGTTTCTGCGACATTCGCAGGGTATACGGGTGTCAAAAGCCTTTATTTTATGCAACTACACATTCTCAATACGATAAAACTGGTATCGTGATGGTGCAGCGATTGATACGTCGAAGCTTAGAGAAATCGAAAGATCGCGGATTCTCGCCGTTTCTGAGAGTTTGGCTGGGTGTCCGAGTATCAAAATTCTTCATTTTATGCAACTACACATTATCAATAAGATAAAACTGGTATTGCAGTTCTGCAGCGATTGATACTCCGAATCTTAGCGAAATCGAATGATCGCGGATTCCCGCCGCTTCTAAGAGTTTGACTGGGTGTACGGGTATCAAAATTCTTCATTTTATGCGTCTACACACTCTCAATACGATAAAACTAGTATTGCAGTTCTGCAGCGATTGATACGTCGAATCTTAGCGAAATCGAAAGATCGAGGATTCCGAGCGTTTCTGCGATATTCGCGGGGTGTACGGGTGTCAAGAGCCTTTACTTTATGCAACTACACATTCTCAATACGATAAAACTCGTATCGTGGTGCTGCAGCGATTGATACGTTGACGCTTAGAGAAATCGAAAGATCGCGGACTCCCGCCGTTTCTGAGAGTTTGGCTGGGTGTACGGGTGTCAAAAGCCTTCACTTTATGCAACTACACATTCTCAATACGATAAAACTGGTATCGTGGTGGTGCAGCGATTGATACGTCGAAGCTTAGAGAAATCGAATGATCGCGGATTCCCGCCGTTTCTGAGAGTTTAGCTGGGTGTACGGGTGTCAAAATTCTTCATTTTATGCAACTACACGCTCTCAATACGATAAAACTGGTATCGCAGTTCTGTATCGGTGATACGTCGAATCTTAGCGAAATCGAAAGATCGAGGAATCCGAGCGTTTCTGCGACCTTCGCAGGGTGTACGGGTGTCAACCCCCTTCACTTTCTGCAACTACACACTCTCAATACGATAAAACTGGTATTGCAGTTCTGCAGCGATTGATACGTCGAATCATAGCGAAATCGAAAGATCGAGGATTCCGAGCGTTCCGACGACATTCGCGGGGTGTACGGGTGTCAAGATTCTTTATTTTATGCACCTACACACTCTCAATACGATAAAACTAGTATTGCATTTCTGTAGCGATTGATACGTCGAATCTTAGCGAAATCGAAAGATCGAGGATTCCGAGCGTTTCTGCGACATTTGCAGGGTGTACGGGTTTCAGAACCCTTCACTTTATGCAACTACACATTTTCAATACGATAAAACTGGTATCGTGGTGCTGCAGCGATTGATACGTCGAAGCTTAGAGAAATCGAAAGATCGCGGATTCCCGCCGATTCTGAGAGTTTGGCTGGGTGTACGTGTGACAACATTCTTCATTTTATGCAACTACACACTCTCAATACGATAAAACTAGTATTGCATTTCTGCAGCGATTGATACGTCGAATCTTAGCGAAATCGAAAGATCGAGGATTTCGAGCGTTTCTGCGAAATCCGCGGGGTGTACGGGTGTCAAAACCTTTCACTTTATGAAACTACACATTTTCAATACGATAAAACTGGTATCGTGGTGCTGCAGCGATTGATACGTCGAAGCTTAGAAAAATCGAAAGATCGCGGATTCCCGTCGTTTCTGAGAGCTTGGCTGGGTGTACGGGTGTCAAAATTCTTCATTTTATGCAACTACACACTCTCAATACGATAAAACTGGTATTGCAGTTCTGCAGCGATTGATACGTCGAATCTTAACGAAATCGAAAGATCGAAGATTCCGAGCGTTTCTGCGACTTCCGCGGGGTGTACGGGTGTCAATCCCCTTCACTTTATGCAACTACACACTCTCAATACGATAAAACTGGTATTGCAGTTCTGCAGCGATTGATACGTCGAATCATAGCGAAATCGAAAGATCGAGGATTCCGAGCGTTCCAACGACATTCGCCGGGTGTACGGGTGTCAAAAGCCTTGACTTTATGCAAGTACACATTCTCAATACGATAAAACTGGTATCGTGGTACTACGGCGATTGATACGTCGAAGCTTAGAGAAATCGAAAGATCGCAGGTTCCCGCCGTTTATGAGCGTTTGGCTGGGTGTACTGGTGTCAAGATTCTTCATTTTATGCACCTACACACTCTCAATATGATAAAACTGGTATCGCAGTTCTGTATCGATTAATACGTCGAATCTTGGCGAAATCGAAAGAGCCCTGATTCCCTCCTCTTCTAAGAGTTTGACTGGGTGTACGGGTATCAAAATTCTTCATTTTAAGCATCTACACACTCTCAATACGATAAAACTAGTATTGCAGTTCTGCAGCGATTGATACGTCGAATCTTAGCGAAATCGAAAGATCGAGGATTCCGAGCGTTTCGGCGACATTCGCGGGGTGTACGTGTGTCGAATCCCTTTACTTTATGCAACTACACATTTTTAATACGATAAAACTGGTATCGTGGTGCTGCAGCGATTGATACGTCGAAGCTTAGAGAAATCGACAGATCGCGGATTCCCGCCGTTTTTGAGAGCTCGGCTCGGTGTACGGGTGTCAATATTCTTTATTTTACGCAACTACACACTCTCAATACGATAAAACTGGTATCGAAGTTCTGTATCGATTGATACGTCGAATCTTAGCGAAATCGAAAGATTGAAGATTCCGAGCGTTCCGACGACATTGGCGGGGTGTACGGGTGTCAAGATTCTTCATTATATGCACCTACACACTCTCAATACCATAAAACTAGTATTGCAGTTCTGCAGCGATTGATACGTCGAATCTTAGCGAAATCGAAAGATCGAGGATTCCGAGCGTTTCTGCGACATTCGCAGGGTGTACGGGTTTCAGAACCCTTCACTTTATGCAACTACACATTTTCAATACGATAAAACTGGTATCGTGGTGCTGCAGCGATTGATACGTCGAAGCTTAGAGAAATCGAAAGATCGCGGATTCTCGCCGTTTCTGAGAGTTTGGCTGGGTGTACGGGTGTCAAAATTCTTCATTATATGCAACTACACACTCTCAATACGATAAAACTAGTATTGCATTTCTGCAGCGATTGATACGTCGAATCTTAGCGAAATCGAAAGATCGAGGATTTCGAGCGTTTCTGCGAAATCCGCGGGGTGTACGGGTGTCAAAACCTTTCACTTTATGAAACTACACATTTTCAATACGATAAAACTGGTATCGTGGTGCTGCAGCGATTGATACGTCGAAGCTTAGAAAAATCGAAAGATCGCGGATTCCCGTCGTTTCTGAGACTTTGGCTGGGTGTACGGGTGTCAAAATTGTTCATTATATGCAACTACACACTCTCAATACGATAAAACTGGTATCGCAGTTCTGTATCGATTGATACGTCGAATCATAGCGAAATCGAAAGATCGAGGATTCCGAGCGTTTCTGCGATATTCGCAGGGTGTACGGGTGTCAAAATCCTTTACTTTATGCAACTACACATTCTCAATACGATAAAACTGGTATCGTGGTGGTGCAGCGATTGATACGTCGAAGCTTATAGAAATCGAAAGATCGCGGATTCCCGCCGTTTCTGAGAGTTTGGCTGGGTGTACGGGTGTCAAAAGCCTTTACTTTATGCAACTACACATTCTCAATACGATAAAACTGGTATCGTGGTGCTGCAGCGATTGATACGTCGAAGCTCAGAGAAATCGAAAGATCGCGGATTCCCGCCGTTTCTGAGAGTTTCGCTGGGTGTACGGGTGTCAAAATTCTTCATTTTATGCAACTACACACTCTCAATACGATACAACTAGTATTGCAGTTCTGCAGCGATTGATACATCGAATCTTAGCGAAATCGAAAGATCGAGGATTTCGAGCGTTTCGGCGACATTCGCGGGGTGTAGGTGTGTCGAAACCCTTTTATTTATGCAACTACACATTTTTAAAACGATAAAACTGGTATCGTGGTGCTGCAACGATTGATACGTCAAAGCTTAGAAAAATCGAAAGATCGCGGATTCCCGTCGTTTCTGAGAGCTTGGCTGGGTGTACGGGTGTCAAAATTCTTCATTTTATGCAACTACACACTCTCAATACGATAAAACTGGTATCGCAGTTCTGTATCGATTGATACGTCGAATCATAGCGAAATCGAAAGATCGAGGATTCCGAGCGTTTCTGCGAGATTCGCGGGGTCTACGGGTGTCAAAAGTCTTCATTTTATGCAACTACACACTCTCAATACGACAAAACTAGTATTGCAGTTCTGCAGCGATTGATACGTCGAATCTTAGCGAAATCGAAAGACCGAGGATTCCGAGCGTTTCTGCGACATTCGCAGGGTGTACGGGTTTCAGAACCCTTCACTTCATGCAACTACACATTTTCAATACGATAAAACTGGTATCGTGGTGCTGCAGCGATTGATACGTCGAAGCTTAGAGAAATCGAAAGATCGCGGATTCCCGCCGTTTCTGAGAGTTTGGCTGGGTGTACGGGTATCAAAAGCCTTTACTTTATGCAACTACACATTCTCAATACGATAAAACTGGTATCGTGGTGGTGCAGCGATTGATACGTCGAAGCTTAGAGAAATCGAATGATCGCGGATTCCCGCCGTTTCTGAGAGTTTGGCTGGGTGTACGGGTGTCAAAATTCTTCATTTTATGCAACTACACGCTCTCAATACGATAAAACTAGTATTGCATTTCTGCAGCGTCTGATACGTCGAATCTTAACGAAATCGAAAAATCGAGGATTTCGAGCGTTTCTGCGACATCCGCGGGGTGTACGGGTGTCAAAACCTTTCACTTTATGAAACTACACATTTTCAATACGATAAAACTGGTATCGTGGTGCTGCAGCGATTGATACGTCGAAGCTTAGAAAAATCGAAAGATCGCGGATTCCTGCCGTTTCTGAGAGCTTGGCTGGGTGTACGGGTGTCGAAAGGCTTCATTTTATGCATCTACACTCTCTCAATAGGATAAAACTAGTATTGCAGTTCTGCAGCGATTGATACGTCGAATCTTAGCGAAATCGGAAGATCGAGGATTCCGAGCGTTTCTGCGACATTCGCAGGGTATACGGGTTTCAAAAGCCTTTATTTTATGCAACTACACATTCTCAATACGATAAAACTGGTATCGTGATGGTGCAGCGATTGATACGTCGAAGCTTAGAGAAATCGAAAGATCGCGGATTCTCGCCGTTTCTGAGAGTTTGGCTGGGTGTACGAGTATCAAAATTCTTCATTTTATGCAAGTACACATTATCAATAAGATAAAACTGGTATTGCAGTTCTGCAGCGATTGATACGTCGAATCTTAGCGAAATCGAATGATCGCGGATTCCCGCCGCTTCTAAGAGTTTGACTGGGTGTACGGGTATCAAAATTCTTCATTTTATGCATCTACACACTCTCAATACGATAAAACTAGTATTGCAGTTCTGCAGCGATTGATACGTCGAATCTTAGCGAAATCGAAAGATCGAGGATTCCGAGCGTTTCTGCCACATTCGCGGGGTGTACGGGTGTCAATCCCTTTCACTTTATGCAACTACACACTCTCAATACGATAAAACTGGTATTGCAGTTCTGCAGCGATTGATACGTCGAATCTTAGCGAAATCGAAAGATCGAGGATTCCGAGCGTTCCGACGACATTCGCGGGGTGTACGAGTGTCAAGATTCTTTATTTTATGCAACTACACACTCTCAATACGATAAAACTAGTATTGCAGTTCTGCAGCGATTGATACGTCGAATCTTAGCGAAATCGAAAGTTCGAGGATTCCCAGCGTTTCTGCGACATTCGCAGGGTGTACGGGTATCAGAACCCTTCACTTTATGCAACTACACATTTTCAATACGATAAAACTGGTATCGTGGTGCTGCAGCGATTGATACGTCGAAGCTTAGAGAAATCGAAAGATCGCGGATTCCCGCCGTATCTGAGAGTTTGGCTGGGTGTACGGGTGTCAACATTCTTCATTTTATGCAACTAGACACTCTCAATACGATAAAACTAGTATTGCATTTCTGCAGCGTCTGATACGTCGAATCTTAACGAAATCGAAAAATCGAGGATTTCGAGCGTTTCTGCGACATCCGCGGGGTGTACGGGTGTCAAAACCTTTCACTTTATGAAACTACACATTTTCAATACGATAAAACTGTTATCGTGGTGCTGCAGCGATTGATACGTCGAAGCTTAGAGAAATCGAAAGATCGCGGACTCCCGCCGTTTCTGAGAGTTTGGCTGGGTGTACTCGTGTCAAAAATCTTCATTTTATGCAACTACTCACTCTCAATACGATAAAACTAGTATTGCAGTTCTGCAGCGATTGATACGTCGAATCTTAGCGAAATCGAAAGATCGAGGATTCCGAGCGATTTTGCAACATCCGCGAGGTCTACGGATGTCAAAATCCTTTACTTTATGTAACTACACATTCTCAATACGATAAAACTGGTATCGTGGTGCTGCAGCGATTGATACGTCGAAGCTTAGAGAAATCGAAAGATCGCGGATTCCCGCCGTTTCTGAGAGTTTGTCTGGGTGTACGGGTGTCAAAAGCCTTTTCTTTATGCAACTACATATTCTCAATACGATAAAACTGGTATCGTGGTGCTGCAGCGATTGATACGTCGAAGCTTAGAGAAATCGAATGATCGCGGATTCCCGCCGTTTCTGAGAGTTTGGCTGGGTGTACGGGTGTCAAAATTCTTCATTTTATGCAACTACAAACTCTCAATACGATAAACCTGGTATTGCAGTTTTGCAGCGATTGATACGTCGAATCTTAGCGAAATCGAAAGATCGAGGATTCCGAGCGTTCCGACGACATTCGCGGGGTGGACGAGTGTCAAGATTCTTTATTTTATGCACCTACACACTCTCAATACGATAAAACTAGTATTGCAGTTCACCAGCGACTGATACGTCGAATATTAGCGAAATCGAAAGGTCGAGGATTCCGAGCGTTTCTGCGACATTCGCGGGGTGTACGGCTGTCAAAAGCCTTTACTTTATGCAACTACACATTCTCAATACGATAAAACTGGTATCGTGGTGGTTCAGCGATTGATACGTCGAAGCTTAGAGAAATCGAAAGATCGCGGATTCCCGCCGTTTCTGAGAGTTTGGCTGGGTGTACGGGTGTCAACATTCTTCATTTTATGCAACTACACATTCTCAATACGATAAAACTAGTATTGCATTTCTGCCGCGATTGATACGTCGAATCTTAGCAAATTCGAAAGATCGAGGATTCCGAGCGTTTCTGCGACATTCGCGGGCCTTACGGGTTTCAAAACCCTTCACTTCATGGAACTACACATTTTCATTACGATAAAACTGGTATCGTGGTGCTGCAGCGATTGATACGTCGAAGCTTAGAGAAATCGAAAAAACCGCGGATGCTCGCCGTTTCTGAGAGTTTGGCTGGGTGTACGGGTGTCAAAATTCTTTATTATATGCAACTACACACTCTCAATACGATAAAACTGGTATCGCAGTTCTGTATCGATTGATACGTCGAATCATAGCGAAATCGAAAGATCGAGGATTCCGAGCGTTTCTGCGATATTCGCAGGGTGTACGGGTGTCAAAATCCTTTACTCTATGCAACTACACATTTTCAATACGATAAAACTGGTATCGTGGTGCTGCAGCGATTGATACGTCGAAGCTTAGAGAAATCGAATGATCGCGGATCCCCGCCGTTTCTGAGAGTTTGGCTGGGTGTACGGGTGTCAAAATTCTTCATTTTATGCAACTACACACTCTCAATACGATAAAACTGGTATCGCAGTTCTGTATCGGTGATACGTCGAATCTTAGTGACATTTAAAGATCGAGGATTCCGAGCGTTCCGACGACATTCGCGGGGTGTACGGGTGTCAAAAGTCTTCATTTTATGCAACTACACACTCGTCATACGATAAAACTAGTATTGCAGTTCACCAGCGACTGATACGTCGAATATTAGCGAAATCGAAAAGTCGAGGATTCCGAGCGTTTCTGCGACATTCGCGGGGTGTACGGATGTCAAAATCCTTTACTTTATGTAACTACACATTCTCAATCCGATAAAACTGGTATCGTGGTGCTGCAGCGATTGATACGTCGAAGCTTATAGAAATCGAAAGATCGCGGATTCCCGCCGTTTCTGAGAGTTCGGCTGGGTGTAAGGGTGTCAAAAGCCTTTACTTTATGCAACTACACATTCTCAATACGACAAAACTGGTATCGTGGTGCTGCAGCGATTGATACGTCGAAGCTTAGAGAAATCGAATGATCGCGGATTCCCGCCGTTTCTGAGAGCTTGGCTGGGTGTACGGGTGTCGAAAGGCTTCATTTTATGCAACTACACTCTCTCAATACGATAAAACTAGTATTGCAGTTCTGCAGCGATTGATACGTCGAATCTTAGCGAAATCGGAAGATCGAGGATTCCGAGCGTTTCTGCGACATTCGCAGGGTATACGGGTGTCAAAAGCCTTTATTTTATGCAACTACACATTCTCAATACGATAAAACTGGTATCGTGATGGTGCAGCGATTGATACGTCGAAGCTTAGAGAAATCGAAAGATCGCGGATTCTCGCCGTTTCTGAGAGTTTGGCTGGGTGTCCGAGTATCAAAATTCTTCATTTTATGCAACTACACATTATCAATAAGATAAAACTGGTATTGCAGTTCTGCAGCGATTGATACTCCGAATCTTAGCGAAATCGAATGATCGCGGATTCCCGCCGCTTCTAAGAGTTTGACTGGGTGTACGGGTATCAAAATTCTTCATTTTATGCGTCTACACACTCTCAATACGATAAAACTAGTATTGCAGTTCTGCAGCGATTGATACGTCGAATCTTAGCGAAATCGAAAGATCGAGGATTCCGAGCGTTTCTGCGATATTCGCGGGGTGTACGGGTGTCAAGAGCCTTTACTTTATGCAACTACACATTCTCAATACGATAAAACTCGTATCGTGGTGCTGCAGCGATTGATACGTTGACGCTTAGAGAAATCGAAAGATCGCGGACTCCCGCCGTTTCTGAGAGTTTGGCTGGGTGTACGGGTGTCAAAAGCCTTCACTTTATGCAACTACACATTCTCAATACGATAAAACTGGTATCGTGGTGGTGCAGCGATTGATACGTCGAAGCTTAGAGAAATCGAATGATCGCGGATTCCCGCCGTTTCTGAGAGTTTAGCTGGGTGTACGGGTGTCAAAATTCTTCATTTTATGCAACTACACGCTCTCAATACGATAAAACTGGTATCGCAGTTCTGTATCGGTGATACGTCGAATCTTAGCGAAATCGAAAGATCGAGGAATCCGAGCGTTTCTGCGACCTTCGCAGGGTGTACGGGTGTCAACCCCCTTCACTTTCTGCAACTACACACTCTCAATACGATAAAACTGGTATTGCAGTTCTGCAGCGATTGATACGTCGAATCATAGCGAAATCGAAAGATCGAGGATTCCGAGCGTTCCGACGACATTCGCGGGGTGTACGGGTGTCAAGATTCTTTATTTTATGCACCTACACACTCTCAATACGATAAAACTAGTATTGCATTTCTGTAGCGATTGATACGTCGAATCTTAGCGAAATCGAAAGATCGAGGATTCCGAGCGTTTCTGCGACATTTGCAGGGTGTACGGGTTTCAGAACCCTTCACTTTATGCAACTACACATTTTCAATACGATAAAACTGGTATCGTGGTGCTGCAGCGATTGATACGTCGAAGCTTAGAGAAATCGAAAGATCGCGGATTCCCGCCGATTCTGAGAGTTTGGCTGGGTGTACGTGTGACAACATTCTTCATTTTATGCAACTACACACTCTCAATACGATAAAACTAGTATTGCATTTCTGCAGCGATTGATACGTCGAATCTTAGCGAAATCGAAAGATCGAGGATTTCGAGCGTTTCTGCGAAATCCGCGGGGTGTACGGGTGTCAAAACCTTTCACTTTATGAAACTACACATTTTCAATACGATAAAACTGGTATCGTGGTGCTGCAGCGATTGATACGTCGAAGCTTAGAAAAATCGAAAGATCGCGGATTCCCGTCGTTTCTGAGAGCTTGGCTGGGTGTACGGGTGTCAAAATTCTTCATTTTATGCAACTACACACTCTCAATACGATAAAACTGGTATTGCAGTTCTGCAGCGATTGATACGTCGAATCTTAACGAAATCGAAAGATCGAAGATTCCGAGCGTTTCTGCGACTTCCGCGGGGTGTACGGGTGTCAATCCCCTTCACTTTATGCAACTACACACTCTCAATACGATAAAACTGGTATTGCAGTTCTGCAGCGATTGATACGTCGAATCATAGCGAAATCGAAAGATCGAGGATTCCGAGCGTTTCTGCGATATTCGCAGGGTGTACGGGTGTCAAAATCCTTTACTCTATGCAACTACACATTATCAATACGATAAAACTGGTATCGTGGTGCTGCAGCGATTGATACGTCGAAGCTTAGAGAAATCGAATGATCGCGGATTCCCGCCGTTTCTGAGAGTTTGGCTGGGTGTACGGGTGTCAAAATTCTTCATTTTATGCAACTACACACTCTCAATACGATAAAACTGGTATCGCAGTTCTGTATCGGTGATACGTCGAATCTTAGTGACATTTAAAGATCGAGGATTCCGAGCGTTCCGACGACATTCGCGGGGTGTACGGGTGTCAAAAGTCTTCATTTTATGCAACTACACACTCGTCATACGATAAAACTAGTATTGCAGTTCACCAGCGACTGATACGTCGAATATTAGCGAAATCGAAAAGTCGAGGATTCCGAGCGTTTCTGCGACATTCGCGGGGTGTACGGATGTCAAAATCCTTTACTTTATGTAACTACACATTCTCAATCCGATAAAACTGGTATCGTGGTGCTGCAGCGATTGATACGTCGAAGCTTATAGAAATCGAAAGATCGCGGATTCCCGCCGTTTCTGAGAGTTTGGCTGGGTGTAAGGGTGTCAAAAGCCTTTACTTTATGCAACTACACATTCTCAATACGACAAAACTGGTATCGTGGTGCTGCAGCGATTGATACGTCGAAGCTTAGAGAATTCGAATGATCGCGGATTCCCGCCGTTTCTGTGAGCTTGGCTGGGTGTACGGGTGTCGAAAGGCTTCATTTTATGCAACTACACTCTCTCAATACGATAAAACTAGTATTGCAGTTCTGCAGCGATTGATACGTCGAATCTTAGCGAAATCGGAAGATCGAGGATTCCGAGCGTTTCTGCGACATTCGCAGGGTATACGGGTGTCAAAAGCCTTTATTTTATGCAACTACACATTCTCAATACGATAAAACTGGTATCGTGATGGTGCAGCGATTGATACGTCGAAGCTTAGAGAAATCGAAAGATCGCGGATTCTCGCCGTTTCTGAGAGTTTGGCTGGGTGTCCGAGTATCAAAATTCTTCATTTTATGCAACTACACATTATCAATAAGATAAAACTGGTATTGCAGTTCTGCAGCGATTGATACGTCGAATCTTAGCGAAATCGAATGATCGCGGATTCCCGCCGCTTCTAAGAGTTTGACTGGGTGTACGGGTATCAAAATTCTTCATTTTATGCGTCTACACACTCTCAATACGATAAAACTAGTATTGCAGTTCTGCAGCGATTGATACGTCGAATCTTAGCGAAATCGAAAGATCGAGGATTCCGAGCGTTTCTGCGATATTCGCGGGGTGTACGGGTGTCAAGAGCCTTTACTTTATGCAACTACACATTCTCAATACGATAAAACTCGTATCGTGGTGCTGCAGCGATTGATACGTTGACGCTTAGAGAAATCGAAAGATCGCGGACTCCCGCCGTTTCTGAGAGTTTGGCTGGGTGTACGGGTGTCAAAAGCCTTCACTTTATGCAACTACACATTCTCAATACGATAAAACTGGTATCGTGGTGGTGCAGCGATTGATACGTCGAAGCTTAGAGAAATCGAATGATCGCGGATTCCCGCCGATTCTGAGAGTTTGGCTGGGTGTACGGGTGTCAAAATTCTTCATTTTATGCAACTACACGCTCTCAATACGATAAAACTGGTATCGCAGTTCTGTATCGGTGATACGTCGAATCTTAGCGAAATCGAAAGATCGAGGAATCCGAGCGTTTCTGCGACATTCGCAGGGTGTACGGGTGTCAACCCCCTTCACTTTATGCAACTACACACTCTCAATACGATAAAACTGGTATTGCAGTTCTGCAGCGATTGATACGTCGAATCATAGCGAAATCGAAAGATCGAGGATTCCGAGCGTTCCGACGACATTCGCGGGGTGTACGGGTGTCAAGATTCTTTATTTTATGCACCTACACACTCTCAATACGATAAAACTAGTATTGCATTTCTGTAGCGATTGATACGTCGAATCTTAGCGAAATCGAAAGATCGAGGATTCCGAGCGTTTCTGCGACATTTGCAGGGTGTACGGGTTTCAGAACCCTTCACTTTATGCAACTACACATTTTCAATACGATAAAACTGGTATCGTGGTGCTGCAGCGATTGATACGTCGAAGCTTAGAGAAATCGAAAGATCGCGGATTCCCGCCGATTCTGAGAGTTTGGCTGGGTGTACGTGTGACAACATTCTTCATTTTATGCAACTACACACTCTCAATACGATAAAACTAGTATTGCATTTCTGCAGCGATTGATACGTCGAATCTTAGCGAAATCGAAAGATCGAGGATTTCGAGCGTTTCTGCGAAATCCGCGGGGTGTACGGGTGTCAAAACCTTTCACTTTATGAAACTACACATTTTCAATACGATAAAACTGGTATCGTGGTGCTGCAGCGATTGATACGTCGAAGCTTAGAAAAATCGAAAGATCGCGGATTCCCGTCGTTTCTGAGAGCTTGGCTGGGTGTACGGGTGTCAAAATTCTTCATTTTATGCATGTTTGGGATGATATACACGAGAAATTTTAATATAAATTAGGAGACTTTATTCACGTTACATCCTCCTTCTCGCCATCTTGGTTTTACACTGATTTCTCTCACGAGAGGCGCTTGACTTGCCGTCATGCCGCCCCCCTTGAAAGACTCTCTTTCAAAGATAATGAAATGAATGAATAAACAAAACGAATGATATAACTCGAGTAAAGAATAGAACAATATCTTAGAATCGTAAATGAAACAAATGAAACAAAGGTAATACTTAAATATAATAAACTGGAAAATCACAGACTTGATAATAATAAACTTGAAAATGGTAAACTTGAAAATGATAAACTTGAAAATAATATGTTAAATGTCTGAATATAAATGAAAATATTTGAAATTGAATCCATTGATTAATCGCTGTCGATCGGTAGCGGACAGAGCTTCTTGACTGCCCGCTTGAAGGTTCCCGTCGCAGTCTTTACTGTTGCCACCCTGACAACATCGTCGGTGCCCGGATGGATATCCACGACTCGTCCAAGGTTCCACTGGAGAGGTGGAGTGTGGTCATCTTTTAGGAGCACGAGTGCTCCGATTTCGATATTTTCGGCCTTTGTCCACCATTTGCTTCGTTTCTGCAGTTGCTGCAAATACTCTTCATGCCAACGCTTCCAAAAGTGCTGGCGAACCTTCTGAAGGTGTTGCCATCGCGACAATCTGTTGTCGGACGTATCGAGATAATTGTGTTCGGCAGGTAATGTGAGTGTGTCTCCAATAAGGAAATGGGCAGGTATTAATGCGCTCAAATCATTGGGATCACTGGATAGTGGAGTCAACGGTCGGGAGTTAAGGATCGATTCGATTTCTACCAAAAGAGTATAATATTCCTCGAACGTTGAAACCAAGCCTTTCGTAACTATTATGAGGTGTCGTTTTGTAGCTTTGACAGCCGCCTCCCACAGTCCGCCGAAATGCGGTGCCCGTGGTGGAATAAACTTCCAGGTGATTTTCTGTTGAGAGAGATACTCCGATATCTTGTTTTCCTGTTTTTCGAGAATTCGAAAACTTCTTTTAATTCACGCGCTGCTCCAACGAAGTTTGTACCATTGTCTGATATTATTTGAGAACAAATACCGCGTCTAGCGACGAATCGCCGTAATGCTCCCAAGAATGCTTCTGCTGTTAGCTCCGTCACAAGCTCCAGATGAATTGCTTTTGTAGCGAAGCAGGTGAATACCGCAATCCACGCCTTTGATGTGTGAACTCGCCCGCGTCGACGACTTTCGCGTACTTGCAGTGGGCCAGCGTAATCTACCCCTGTTGTCGTAAATGGCCTCAAAGATCTACGAACACGCTCACTCGGCAGATCGCCCATCATGACTTCTGGAGTCTTTGGTTTTGCTTCGGAAGCACGGCAGGCAACCGTTCGTCACCTTTCGCGCTTCTCTTCTGCCACTCAATGGCCAATATTTTGATCGTATAGAACATAACAAGTTCTCAGGACCACAATGATGCAGCCGAATGTGCTCTTTCTTGAGAATCATCTTCGTGATAGAGTGTCGAGATGGCAATATTATCGGATGCTTCCAGGTTTCCGGTATATCCGCCTTCGACAATCTTCCACCAACCCGAAGAAGTCCTTTACTATCGATGTACGGATTGAGAGAAGCAATCTTACTAGTCTTGTTGACTTGTACTCCCTGTTCGATGGACTTAAGCTCTGTTGCAAATGCTTCTTGTTGAGTCAGCTTTACAATTGCCTTTTCTGCGTTTTCGAGTTCGTCAACAGAAAGCGGACCATTTTTCTTTTTGCCTAACGCATTCGTTTTGAATCTGAGAACGAAAGCTATCACTCTCTGCAATTTGCCGAACGAGGAGAACTTCCGCAGCACTTCGAATGTCTCAGTTTTTGTGCTTACGAAAACGACTGATGGCTTCGTTTCCGTCATATCTATTTCAATTTCGATTCGTTTAGGCCATTTTTCAGACCGAAGCCACTCGGGACCATGCCACCAGAGGTCACTTAGTTCCCATTGATCCACTGTGATTCCTCTAGATAATAAATCCGCCGGATTTTCTTTGGATGGCACGTGTAGCCAAGCCGCGTCTTGAGACAATTCTTGAATCTTCGTGACTCTATTCGCCACGTACGTTTTTCTCATGTTTGGCGATGTCGAAATCCAGCTGAGGACGATTGTGGAGTCACTCCATAGGAAAACTTTACGAATTTTGTCGCCATATGCTTGTCGAGCCGCGTCGCATAATTTCACGAGTAACAATGCGGCATTCAACTCCAATCTTGGTAACGAAATAGTTTTGAGCGGTGCGACTCTGCTTTTTGATCCGATAAGATGAGATTGTTTATTGCCTTTCGAGTCTTCTGAAACTGCATAAAGGCATGCTCCGAACGCTATTTCAGAAGCATCGCCGAAGCCTACAAGATCGAAGGTCTCTTTTGCATTTTGCGGATTTACATTCCTTCTTATTCGAACGTCGTTAATTTTTGGCAAAGAGCTGTAGAACTCCGTCCACGAATTTTGAATCTCTGGAGGCAGGAGCTCATCCCACCCAGTCTTCAACTGCCACATCTTTTGCATGATGCATTTTGCATTGATTATTACAGGACCTAATAGGCCCAACGGGTCGAATATTTGCGCAATTTTTGAAAGCACGACTCGTTTGGTAATCTTCGAATCCTCGTCAATTTTCACGCTGTATTGCATCGTATCGGAGTTCGAATCCCAAAGGAGCCCAAGGGTTTTCATTGCACCCTCCTTGTCGATTGTTAGCAAACTGTCTGCTTCGCTTTCCTTGGATATATTTTCGAGGATTCGTCGATCGCTCGCACGCCATTTTCTCAGTTGAAACTGACCTTTTTGAAGAAGTTCATCCAATTGCCGTTGCAAAGCTATAGTTTTTTCTATTGTTTTTTCACCAGTGATAACATCGTCCATATAGAAATCTTCTCGAAGGACTCTGGCTGCACTTGGGAACTTCTTAGCTTCTTCTATTGCCAATTGTCGCAAACATCTGATAGCAAGGTACGGTGCAGGAGCTGTGCCGTAGGTCACCGTGTTAAGATGATACATCCGAATTGGTTGAGTTTCGTCTGTTCTCCATAGGATTCGTTGAAGATCTCTATCTTCTTTTCTGACGATGATTTGACGAAACATTGCAGCTATATCTGCTGTAATAACAAACTCGTGTGATCTGAACCTCAGAATTATGTTGAACAAATCATTCTGCAAGTTCGGTCCAACCATTAACTTGTCGTTCAATGCTGTACCAAGAGAGGTCTTTGCCGAAGCATCGAAAACGACTCTTAGCTTTGTTGTAATGCTATCTGGCCTTATGACTGGCTGATGTGGCAAAACGAATGAATCGTTTGGTTTCAAATGTGTGCCGTCTTGAACGAGCGACATATGCTTCTGATTCTGGTAATCTTCCATGAATTTAACGTATTCCGTTTTGACTTCCGGATTAGCCCTGAAACGTCTCTCGAGCGAGAACAGACGTCGAACAGCCTGCTTTTCTGACTCACCCAAGAGAACTTCTTGCTTTTTTGGCAAGGCTACTATAAACCTTCCTGTACTGTCTCTTCGTACTGTCTCCGAGAATTGTTGCTCACATTCTTTTTCTTCCTTTGTCATTCGTCGTTTCTCGCGAGTTTCCTCTTGATTCCAGAAACGCTCCAATTGCTCCTGTAATGCTGCGTTTGTTACGAGTCCACAGAAGCGCTGATTCTTCGGACTTGCATCGATGAGCTCGCCACCGACGATCCACCCCAGCAAAGTATTTTGCAACCTTGGAATGCCTTTTGGTTGTTGAATCGAATCTGAACACATTAATGTCCAAAAAAGTCCAGCTCCGACTAGTAGATCAATCGCTCCTGGCTCATGAAAGTTCGGATCGGCCAATTTTAATCCGTCCGGCAAACATATTAGTTTTGCATTGATTTTTACCTGTGGCAAACGTTCTGTAATGCTCGGTAGCACCAAACAATCGATGAGCGTCTCAAAGTCTGCGTGCATCGACCTTATCTTGACTGTGGTTATACGTGCAATGTTTGTCTGAGTTTTGTTAATACCGCTGATTAGCTCGTTCTGTTTTTTGCATTGGAGCTTGAGCTTGCGTACCATTCCTTCTGTTATAATATTCGACTGTGAGCCCGGATCTAAGAGCACTCGACAAGTGTGTGTATCTCCATTGGCATCTTCTATCTCAACTCGAGCAGTCGATAGTACTACATGAGACGTTGGCTTTTTTACGAAGCTTGCATTCGAAACAACAATACCTTCGATCCTTTGACTGTCGTCTCTTGCGCAATGTGTCACGACGGATTTCTTCGATGACTCGCTGTTCGATTTATCCTCCGTTGTAGACTTGTTTTCTAAATCCAAATGTAATAATGTGTTGTGTTTTTTGTCGCAATGTTTGCAGTTTGATGATTTACAGGCACTGGAAAAATGTCCTTTTCCCAAGCAGTTTGTACATAACTTTTTCGATTTTGCTTGTTTTATTCTGTCCGATACTGACAGTTGTAGAAATTGTGGACATCTAAACATCGAATGAGATTCGTTGCATATTGTGCAAGAGGATTGTGAAACGGATGCTAAAGACACTTTCTTTTCGTTCTTTTTTCCCGCAGGAGGCTTCGTTGTATCTTGTTTGTTTTTTCCTTTATCGATCATTTCGAGTGTACGACCACGCTCATCTAGAAATGTCAGATACTCTTCCAGCGTTGGTCGTCTGTCCGTATCAGGAGATGTTTTTTCTTCCCAATCTTTCTGTGTGTTAAAATCCATTTTATTCTTCAATAAGTGAATGAGAAGCTCGTCCCATTTATCGACTGGAAGTTCCAAAGTTTTTAAAGCTTTCAAATGCGATCGTACGTGAACGATCAGCTGCCTCATCGACGATGCTTTATCTTTTGTTATTGCTGGAAAGTCAAGCAGTTGATTCAGATGCGTGTTGATTAAAAATTTCTTGTTTTCGTAATTTTTCTGCAATAATTCCCATGCGCTCTCGTAGTTAGCCGCAGTCGTTGACAGTCCTCCGATGACCTGCAACGCCTCGCCACTCAACGAGCTACGCAAGTACTGGAATTTCTGAATTTCTGTGATTGCTGTACTCTCATGTATCATTGATTTAAAGGCATCTTTAAATAGAAGCCACTGTTGATAATCGCCGCTGAATTGTGGTAATTGCAATACGGGAAGCTTGACGCCTATTCGCCGATCCCCGTTCTCATGATCATTATTACCGTTATTATGATTTGGATTGTTTTGTACCTGCGCTATAGCTTGAGCCTGCGCTTGAGCCATAGTCGCGTCGATTACCGTTTGAGCTTTTATCGCTGCTGCGTAATAAATCTCCTCAAAAACTGCACGTTGCATATCTGAATCGTCTTGGACCTTCTTTTCCGCTTCTTCATTTTCCGCGGCTTGTATTTTAAGTGCGTCAATCGCGTCCTGAACTTTTTCGAACGATTTGAAAAATTCGTCAAACTTTGCTAGTTTGATTTTAGCCTCAGATAATTCCATATTATCTGATAGTGCGTTCTTCATACGCGTGAGCTGACCTTTAATAGTCGCTCGCTTTTGTTGCAATTGTTTTAATTCTGCCATTGTTACTCTTTTGTTTTCGAATCGGGTGTGGGAAAGGAATTAAAGAGAGCACACTCACCTACGTTTGCTGCGACTGGTGTTGCCTCGAACGACGAGTATCTGTCTGACGACGTTGAGATAATCTCTGTCCTTTGCCCAATGCAATGATGTCTGTTGTGACGACTGCTTCCGATGAGCGGATGCTCCAATAAAGCCCCACTTGGCGAAAAACTTCAAATGATTTCGAAATTTTCCGATGAGATAATTCTCGATGATTTTTGTTTGAATTTGTGTAGATGATTTTGCTTTTATTGACTTGAGCTTGTCGAAGTCAATTGATATTTTGTTTGAATATTCGCCGTGCGCGAATGAACGAAATGGAGTAGAATCGCATGAGCGAATTCGTACTCGATGCTATATTACTCGGCGTGTGCGAGTTAACGAAAGACAGTGAAACGCGCGTGCGTGCAACTCGATGCGTCGATGCTTCACCGTGTTAGCGGCTGCTTGCTATTGATGCGAGATCGCGTACCGAAAAGAACGAAAACTGCTTTACCGGCGCGTCCTCATGCTTTTGCGTCTATGCAACGTTCAACGTACGTTACAATTTTCGATGACTCGATGTCTCGAGGTCCCCATGGGTACACATTTTCAACACGACGTGCCGCACGGTGGCTTGAGTCACTGTTTACGTCTCACCGTTGCCTCTCGGCGTCAGCGAGAGACGTTATGCTCGAATGGTGTGGCGATCTTTGTTCATTGTCTCTGTCGATCGAGCCACGTTAATATTCACTTACCGTCTGTTTAATGCTCTTTCGTCATTTCGAAAGAAGCCTTAATATGGATTAATTGTTCAATGTTTTTGATGTCTCAGGCACAGACCACTCACTGTGAACACCGATTCTTTGCGAGATAAATTCTATGCACGGGCCCAACGCCTGTTGCTGGCCGCCATTGTCTCACTGCTCGCGCCTCGTACGTCTGCGACGCGTCGCGAACACTTCTTGCGATATTTTGCTAATTGTACCGATTATCACAAAACTTTTTATCAGAAACTCATCCTCGATGGGTTCTTTTTCGCTGTTGGGCGCCAATTTTATGTTTGGGATGATATACACGAGAAATTTTAATATAAATTAGGAGACTTTATTCACGTTACATCCTCCTTCTCGCCATCTTGGTTTTACACTGATTTCTCTCACGAGAGGCGCTTGACTCGCCGACAATGCAACTACACACTCTCAATACGATAAAACTGGTATCGCAGTTCTGTATCGATTGATACGTCGAATCATAGCGAAATCGAAAGATCGAGGATTCCGAGCGTTTCTGCGAGATTCGCGGGGTCTACAGGTGTCAAAAGTCTTCATTTTATGCAACTACACACTCTCAATACGACTAAACTAGTATTGCAGTTCTGCAGCGATTGATACGTCGAATCTTAGCGAAATCGAAAGATCGAGGATTCCGAGCGTTTCTGCGACATCCGCGGGGTGTACGGGTGTCAAAAGCCTTTACTTTATGCAACTACACATTCTCAATACGATAAAACTAGTATCGTGGTGGTGCAGCGATTGATACGTCGAAGCTTATAGAAATCGAAAGATCGCGGATTCCCGCCGTTTCTGAGAGTTTTGCTGGGTGTACGGGTGTCAAAAGCCTTTACTTTATGCAACTACACATTCTCAATACGATAAAACTGGTATCGTGGTGCTGCAGCGATTGATACGTCGAAGCTTAGAGAAATCGAAAGATCGCGGATTCCCGCCGTTTCTGAGAGTTTCGCTGGGTGTACGGGTGTCAAAAGTCTTCATTTTATGCAACTACACACTCTCAATACGATACAACTAGTATTGCAGTTCTGCAGCGATTGATACATCGTATCTTAGCGAAATCGAAAGATCGAGGATTTCGAGCGTTTCGGCGACATTCGCGGGGTGTAGGTGTGTCGAAACCCTTTTATTTATGCAACTACACATTTTTAATACGATAAAACTGGTATCGTGGTGCTGCAGCGATTGATACGTCGAAGCTTAGAGAAATCGAAAGATCGCGGATTCCCGCCGTTTCTGAGAGTTTGGCTGGGTGTACGTGTGACAACATTCTTCATTTTATGCAACTACACACTCTCATTACGATAAAACTGGTATTGCATTTCTGCAGCGATTGATACGTCGAATCTTAGCGAAATCGAAAGATCGAGGATTTCGAGCGTTTCAGCGACATCCGCGGGGTGTACGGGTGTCAAAAGCCTTCACTTTATGCAACTACACACTCTCAATACGATAAAACTGGTATCGCAGTTCTGTATCGATTGATACGTCGAATCATAGCGAAATCGGAAGATCGAGGATTCCGAGCGTTTCTGCGAGATTCGCGGGGTCTACGGGTGTCAAAAGTCTTCATTTTATGCAACTACACACTCTCAATACGACAAAACTAGTATTGCAGTTCTGCAGCGATTGATACGTCGAATCTTAGCGAAATCGAATAACCGAGGATTCCGAGCGTTTCTGCGACATTCGCAGGGTGTACGGGTTTCAGAACCCTTCACTTCATGCAACTACACATTTTCAATACGATAAAACTATTATCGTGGTGCTGCAGCGATTGATACGTCGAAGCTTAGAGAAATCGAAAGATCGCGGATTCCCGCCGTTTCTGAGAGTTTGGCTGGGTGTACGGGTATCAAAAGCCTTTACTTTATGCAACTACACATTCTCAATACGATAAAACTGGTATCGTGGTGGTGCAGCGATTGATACGTCGAAGCTTAGAGAAATCGAATGATCGCGGATTCCCGCCGTTTCTGAGAGTTTGGCTGGGTGTACGGGTGTCAAAATTCTTCATTTTATGCAACTACACGCTCTCAATACGATAAAACTAGTATTGCATTTCTGCAGCGTCTGATACGTCGAATCTTAACGAAATCGAAAAATCGAGGATTTCGAGCGTTTCTGCGACATCCGCGGGGTGTACGGGTGTCAAAACCTTTCACTTTATGAAACTACACATTTTCAATACGATAAAACTGGTATCGTGGTGCTGCAGCGATTGATACGTCGAAGCTTAGAAAAAACGAAAGATCGCGGATTCCTGCCGTTTCTGAGAGCTTGGCTGGGTGTACGGGTGTCGAAAGGCTTCATTTTATGCATCTACACTCTCTCAATAGGATAAAACTAGTATTGCAGTTCTGCAGCGATTGATACGTCGAATCTTAGCGAAATCGGAAGATCGAGGATTCCGAGCGTTTCTGCGACATTCGCAGGGTATACGGGTTTCAAAAGCCTTTATTTTATGCAACTACACATTCTCAATACGATAAAACTGGTATCGTGATGGTGCAGCGATTGATACGTCGAAGCTTAGAGAAATCGAAAGATCGCGGATTCTCGCCGTTTCTGAGAGTTTGGCTGGGTGTACGAGTATCAAAATTCTTCATTTTATGCAAGTACACATTATCAATAAGATAAAACTGGTATTGCAGTTCTGCAGCGATTGATACGTCGAATCTTAGCGAAATCGAATGATCGCGGATTCCCGCCGCTTCTAAGAGTTTGACTGGGTGTACGGGTATCAAAATTCTTCATTTTATGCATCTACACACTCTCAATACGATAAAACTAGTATTGCAGTTCTGCAGCGATTGATACGTCGAATCTTAGCGAAATCGAAAGATCGAGGATTCCGAGCGTTTCTGCGACATTCGCGGGGTGTACGGGTGTCAAAAGTCTTCATTTTATGCAACTACACACTCTCAATACGATAAAGCTAGTATTGCAGTTCTGCAGCGATTGATACGTCGAATCTTAGCGAAATCGAAAGATCGAGGATTCCGAGCGTTCCGACGACATTCGCGGGGTGTACGAGTGTCAAGATTCTTTATTTTATGCAACTACACACTCTCAATACGATAAAACTAGTATTGCAGTTTTGCAGCGATTGATACGTCGAATCTTAGCGAAATCGAAAGTTCGAGGATTCCCAGCGTTTCTGCGACATTCGCAGGGTGTACGGGTATCAGAACCCTTCACTTTATGCAACTACACATTTTCAATACGATAAAACTGGTATCGTGGTGCTGCAGCGATTGATACGTCGAAGCTTAGAGAAATCGAAAGATCGCGGATTCCCGCCGTATCTGAGAGTTTGGCTGGGTGTACGGGTGTCAACATTCTTCATTTTATGCAACTAGACACTCTCAATACGATAAAACTAGTATTGCATTTCTGCAGCGTCTGATACGTCGAATCTTAACGAAATCGAAAAATCGAGGATTTCGAGCGTTTCTGCGACATCCGCGGGGTGTACGGGTGTCAAAACCTTTCACTTTATGAAACTACACATTTTCAATACGATAAAACTGTTATCGTGGTGCTGCAGCGATTGATACGTCGAAGCTTAGAGAAATCGAAAGATCGCGGACTCCCGCCGTTTCTGAGAGTTTGGCTGGGTGTACTCGTGTCAAAAATCTTCATTTTATGCAACTACTCACTCTCAATACGATAAAACTAGTATTGCAGTTCTGCAGCGATTGATACGTCGAATCTTAGCGAAATCGAAAGATCGAGGATTCCGAGCGATTTTGCAACATCCGCGAGGTCTACGGATGTCAAAATCCTTTACTTTATGTAACTACACATTCTCAATACGATAAAACTGGTATCGTGGTGCTGCAGCGATTGATACGTCGAAGCTTAGAGAAATCGAAAGATCGCGGATTCCCGCCGTTTCTGAGAGTTTGTCTGGGTGTACGGGTGTCAAAAGCCTTTTCTTTATGCAACTACATATTCTCAATACGATAAAACTGGTATCGTGGTGCTGCAGCGATTGATACGTCGAAGCTTAGAGAAATCGAATGATCGCGGATTCCCGCCGTTTCTGAGAGTTTGGCTGGGTGTACGGGTGTCAAAATTCTTCATTTTATGCAACTACAAACTCTCAATACGATAAACCTGGTATTGCAGTTTTGCAGCGATTGATACGTCGAATCATAGCGAAATCGAAAGATCGAGGATTCCGAGCGTTCCGACGACATTCGCGGGGTGGACGAGTGTCAAGATTCTTTATTTTATGCACCTACACACTCTCAATACGATAAAACTAGTATTGCAGTTCACCAGCGACTGATACGTCGAATATTAGCGAAATCGACAGGTCGAGGATTCCGAGCGTTTCTGCGACATTCGCGGGGTGTACGGCTGTCAAAAGCCTTTACTTTATGCAACTACACATTCTCAATACGATAAAACTGGTATCGTGGTGGTTCAGCGATTGATACGTCGAAGCTTAGAGAAATCGAAAGATCGCGGATTCCCGCCGTTTCTGAGAGTTTAGCTGGGTGTACGGGTGTCAACATTCTTCATTTTATGCAACTACACATTCTCAATACGATAAAACTAGTATTGCATTTCTGCCGCGATTGATACGTCGAATCTTAGCAAATTCGAAAGATCGAGGATTCCGAGCGTTTCTGCGACATTCGCGGGCCTTACGGGTTTCAAAACCCTTCACTTCATGGAACTACACATTTTCATTACGATAAAACTGGTATCGTGGTGCTGCAGCGATTGATACGTCGAAGCTTAGAGAAATCGAAAAAACCGCGGATGCTCGCCGTTTCTGAGAGTTTGGCTGGGTGTACGGGTGTCAAAATTCTTTATTATATGCAACTACACACTCTCAATACGATAAAACTGGTATCGCAGTTCTGTATCGATTGATACGTCGAATCATAGCGAAATCGAAAGATCGAGGATTCCGAGCGTTTCTGCGATATTCGCAGGGTGTACGGGTGTCAAAATCCTTTACTCTATGCAACTACACATTTTCAATACGATAAAACTGGTATCGTGGTGCTGCAGCGATTGATACGTCGAAGCTTAGAGAAATCGAATGATCGCGGATCCCCGCCGTTTCTGAGAGTTTGGCTGGGTGTACGGGTGTCAAAATTCTTCATTTTATGCAACTACACACTCTCAATACGATAAAACTGGTATCGCAGTTCTGTATCGGTGATACGTCGAATCTTAGTGACATTTAAAGATCGAGGATTCCGAGCGTTCCGACGACATTCGCGGGGTGTACGGGTGTCAAAAGTCTTCATTTTATGCAACTACACACTCGTCATACGATAAAACTAGTATTGCAGTTCACCAGCGACTGATACGTCGAATATTAGCGAAATCGAAAAGTCGAGGATTCCGAGCGTTTCTGCGACATTCGCGGGGTGTACGGATGTCAAAATCCTTTACTTTATGTAACTACACATTCTCAATCCGATAAAACTGGTATCGTGGTGCTGCAGCGATTGATACGTCGAAGCTTATAGAAATCGAAAGATCGCGGATTCCCGCCGTTTCTGAGAGTTCGGCTGGGTGTAAGGGTGTCAAAAGCCTTTACTTTATGCAACTACACATTCTCAATACGACAAAACTGGTATCGTGGTGCTGCAGCGATTGATACGTCGAAGCTTAGAGAAATCGAATGATCGCGGATTCCCGCCGTTTCTGAGAGCTTGGCTGGGTGTACGGGTGTCGAAAGGCTTCATTTTATGCAACTACACTCTCTCAATACGATAAAACTAGTATTGCAGTTCTGCAGCGATTGATACGTCGAATCTTAGCGAAATCGGAAGATCGAGGATTCCGAGCGTTTCTGCGACATTCGCAGGGTATACGGGTGTCAAAAGCCTTTATTTTATGCAACTACACATTCTCAATACGATAAAACTGGTATCGTGATGGTGCAGCGATTGATACGTCGAAGCTTAGAGAAATCGAAAGATCGCGGATTCTCGCCGTTTCTGAGAGTTTGGCTGGGTGTCCGAGTATCAAAATTCTTCATTTTATGCAACTACACATTATCAATAAGATAAAACTGGTATTGCAGTTCTGCAGCGATTGATACGTCGAATCTTAGCGAAATCGAATGATCGCGGATTCCCGCCGCTTCTAAGAGTTTGACTGGGTGTACGGGTATCAAAATTCTTCATTTTATGCGTCTACACACTCTCAATACGATAAAACTAGTATTGCAGTTCTGCAGCGATTGATACGTCGAATCTTAGCGAAATCGAAAGATCGAGGATTCCGAGCGTTTCTGCGATATTCGCGGGGTGTACGGGTGTCAAGAGCCTTTACTTTATGCAACTACACATTCTCAATACGATAAAACTCGTATCGTGGTGCTGCAGCGATTGATACGTTGACGCTTAGAGAAATCGAAAGATCGCGGACTCCCGCCGTTTCTGAGAGTTTGGCTGGGTGTACGGGTGTCAAAAGCCTTCACTTTATGCAACTACACATTCTCAATACGATAAAACTGGTATCGTGGTGGTGCAGCGATTGATACGTCGAAGCTTAGAGAAATCGAATGATCGCGGATTCCCGCCGTTTCTGAGAGTTTAGCTGGGTGTACGGGTGTCAAAATTCTTCATTTTATGCAACTACACGCTCTCAATACGATAAAACTGGTATCGCAGTTCTGTATCGGTGATACGTCGAATCTTAGCGAAATCGAAAGATCGAGGAATCCGAGCGTTTCTGCGACATTCGCAGGGTGTACGGGTGTCAACCCCCTTCACTTTATGCAACTACACACTCTCAATACGATAAAACTGGTATTGCAGTTCTGCAGCGATTGATACGTCGAATCATAGCGAAATCGAAAGATCGAGGATTCCGAGCGTTCCGACGACATTCGCGGGGTGTACGGGTGTCAAGATTCTTTATTTTATGCACCTACACACTCTCAATACGATAAAACTAGTATTGCATTTCTGTAGCGATTGATACGTCGAATCTTAGCGAAATCGAAAGATCGAGGATTCCGAGCGTTTCTGCGAAATCCGCGGGGTGTACGGGTGTCAAAACCTTTCACTTTATGAAACTACACATTTTCAATACGATAAAACTGGTATCGTGGTGCTGCAGCGATTGATACGTCGAAGCTTAGAAAAATCGAAAGATCGCGGATTCCCGCCGTTTCTGAGAGTTTCGCTGGGTGTACGGGTGTCAAAAGTCTTCATTTTATGCAACTACACACTCTCAATACGATACAACTAGTATTGCAGTTCTGCAGCGATTGATACATCGTATCTTAGCGAAATCGAAAGATCGAGGATTTCGAGCGTTTCGGCGACATTCGCGGGGTGTAGGTGTGTCGAAACCCTTTTATTTATGCAACTACACATTTTTAATACGATAAAACTGGTATCGTGGTGCTGCAGCGATTGATACGTCGAAGCTTAGAGAAATCGAAAGATCGCGGATTCCCGCCGTTTCTGAGAGTTTGGCTGGGTGTACGTGTGACAACATTCTTCATTTTATGCAACTACACACTCTCATTACGATAAAACTGGTATTGCATTTCTGCAGCGATTGATACGTCGAATCTTAGCGAAATCGAAAGATCGAGGATTTCGAGCGTTTCAGCGACATCCGCGGGGTGTACGGGTGTCAAAAGCCTTCACTTTATGCAACTACACATTCTCAATACGATAAAACTGGTATCGTGGTGGTGCAGCGATTGATACGTCGAAGCTTATAGAAATCGAAAGATCGCGGATTCCCGCCGTTTCTGAGAGTTTGGCTGGGTGTACGGGTGTCAAAAGCCTTTACTTTATGCAACTACACATTCTCAATACGATAAAACTGGTATCGTGGTGCTGCAGCGATTGATACGTCGAAGCTTAGAGAAATCGAGTGATCGAGGATTCCGAGCGTTTCTGCGATATTCGCAGGGTGTACGGGTGTCAGAACCCTTCACTTTATGCAACTACACATTTTCAATACGATAAAACTGGTATCTTGGTGCTGCAGCGATTGATACGTCGAAGCTTAGAGAAATCGAAAGATCGCGGATTCCCGTCGTTTCTGAGAGCTTGGCTGGGTGTACGGGTGTCAAAATTCTTCATTTTATGCAACTACACACTCTCGATACGATAAAACTGGTATCGCAGTTCTGTATCGATTGATACGTCGAATCATAGCGAAATCGAAAGATCGAGGATTCCGAGCGTTTCTGCGATATTCGCAGGGTGTACGGGTGTCAAAATCCTTTACTCTATGCAACTACACATTTTCAATACGATAAAACTGGTATCGTGGTGCTGCAGCGATTGATACGTCGAAGCTTAGAGAAATCGAAAGATCGCGGATTCCCGCCGTATTTGAGGGCTTGGCTGGGTGTACCGGTGTCAAAATTCTTCATTTTATGCAACTACACACTCTCAATACGATGAAACTGGTATCGCAGTTCTGTATTGGTGATACGTCGAATCTTAGCGACATTTAAAGATCGAGGATTCCGAGCGTTCCGACGACATTCGCGGGGTGTACGGGTGTCAAAAGTCTTCATTTTATGCAACTACACACTCGTAATACGATAAAACTAGTATTGCAGTTCACCAGCGACTGATACGTCGAATATTAGCGAAATCGAAAGGTCGAGGATTCCGAGCGTTTCTGCGACATTCGCGGGGTGTACGGCTGTCAAAAGCCTTTACTTTATGCAACTACACATTCTCAATACGATAAAACTGGTATCGTGGTGGTTCAGCGATTGATACGTCGAAGCTTAGAGAAATCGAAAGATCGCAGGTTCCCGCCGTTTATGAGCGTTTGGCTGGGTGTACTGGTGTCAAGATTCTTCATTTTATGCATCTACACACTCTCAATATGATAAAACTGGTATCGCAGTTCTGTATCGATTAATACGTCGAATCTTGGCGAAATCGAAAGAGCCCTGATTCCCTCCTCTTCTAAGAGTTTGACTGGGTGTACGGGTATCAAAATTCTTCATTTTAAGCATCTACACACTCTCAATACGATAAAACTAGTATTGCAGTTCTGCAGCGATTGATACGTCGAATCTTAGCGAAATCGAAAGATCGAGGATTCCGAGCGTTTCGGCGACATTCGCGGAGTGTACGTGTGTCGAATCCCTTTACTTTATGCAACTACACATTTTTAATACGATAAAACTGGTATCGTGGTGCTGCAGCGATTGATACGTCGAAGCTTAGAGAAATCGACAGATCGCGGATTCCCGCCGTTTTTGAGAGCTCGGCTGGGTGTACGGGTGTCAATATTCTTTATTTTACGCAACTACACACTCTCAATACGATAAAACTGGTATCGAAGTTCTGTATCGATTGATACGTCGAATCTTAGCGAAATCGAAAGATTGAAGATTCCGAGCGTTCCGACGACATTGGCGGGGTGTACGGGTGTCAAGATTCTTCATTATATGCACCTACACACTCTCAATACCATAAAACTAGTATTGCAGTTCTGCAGCGATTGATACGTCGAATCTTAGCGAAATCGAAAGATCGAGGATTCCGAGCGTTTCTGCGACATTCGCAGGGTGTACGGGTTTCAGAACCCTTCACTTTATGCAACTACACATTTTCAATACGATAAAACTGGTATCGTGGTGCTGCAGCGATTGATACGTCGAAGCTTAGAGAAATCGAAAGATCGCGGATTCTCGCCGTTTCTGAGAGTTTGGCTGGGTGTACGGGTGTCAAAATTCTTCATTATATGCAACTACACACTCTCAATACGATAAAACTAGTATTGCATTTCTGCAGCGATTGATACGTCGAATCTTAGCGAAATCGAAAGATCGAGGATTTCGAGCGTTTCTGCGAAATCCGCGGGGTGTACGGGTGTCAAAACCTTTCACTTTATGAAACTACACATTTTCAATACGATAAAACTGGTATCGTGGTGCTGCAGCGATTGATACGTCGAAGCTTAGAAAAATCGAAAGATCGCGGATTCCCGTCGTTTCTGAGACTTTGGCTGGGTGTACGGGTGTCAAAATTGTTCATTATATGCAACTACACACTCTCAATACGATAAAACTGGTATCGCAGTTCTGTATCGATTGATACGTCGAATCATAGCGAAATCGAAAGATCGAGGATTCCGAGCGTTTCTGCGATATTCGCAGGGTGTACGGGTGTCAAAATCCTTTACTTTATGCAACTACACATTCTCAATACGATAAAACTGGTATCGTGGTGGTGCAGCGATTGATACGTCGAAGCTTATAGAAATCGAAAGATCGCGGATTCCCGCCGTTTCTGAGAGTTTGGCTGGGTGTACGGGTGTCAAAAGCCTTTACTTTATGCAACTACACATTCTCAATACGATAAAACTGGTATCGTGGTGCTGCAGCGATTGATACGTCGAAGCTCAGAGAAATCGAAAGATCGCGGATTCCCGCCGTTTCTGAGAGTTTCGCTGGGTGTACGGGTGTCAAAATTCTTCATTTTATGCAACTACACACTCTCAATACGATACAACTAGTATTGCAGTTCTGCAGCGATTGATACATCGAATCTTAGCGAAATCGAAAGATCGAGGATTTCGAGCGTTTCGGCGACATTCGCGGGGTGTAGGTGTGTCGAAACCCTTTTATTTATGCAACTACACATTTTTAAAACGATAAAACTGGTATCGTGGTGCTGCAACGATTGATACGTCGAAGCTTAGAAAAATCGAAAGATCGCGGATTCCCGTCGTTTCTGAGAGCTTGGCTGGGTGTACGGGTGTCAAAATTCTTCATTTTATGCAACTACACACTCTCAATACGATAAAACTGGTATCGCAGTTCTGTATCGATTGATACGTCGAATCATAGCGAAATCGAAAGATCGAGGATTCCGAGCGTTTCTGCGAGATTCGCGGGGTCTACGGGTGTCAAAAGTCTTCATTTTATGCAACTACACACTCTCAATACGACAAAACTAGTATTGCAGTTCTGCAGCGATTGATACGTCGAATCTTAGCGAAATCGAAAGATCGAGGATTTCGAGCGTTTCTGCGAAATCCGCGGGGTGTACGGGTGTCAAAACCTTTCACTTTATGAAACTACACATTTTCAATACGATAAAACTGGTATCGTGGTGCTGCAGCGATTGATACGTCGAAGCTTAGAAAAATCGAAAGATCGCGGATTCCCGTCGTTTCTGAGACTTTGGCTGGGTGTACGGGTGTCAAAATTGTTCATTATATGCAACTACACACTCTCAATACGATAAAACTGGTATCGCAGTTCTGTATCGATTGATACGTCGAATCATAGCGAAATCGAAAGATCGAGGATTCCGAGCGTTTCTGCGACATTCGCAGGGTGTACGGGTTTCAGAACCCTTCACTTCATGCAACTACACATTTTCAATACGATAAAACTGGTATCGTGGTGCTGCAGCGATTGATACGTCGAAGCTTAGAGAAATCGAAAGATCGCGGATTCCCGCCGTTTCTGAGAGTTTGGCTGGGTGTACGGGTATCAAAAGCCTTTACTTTATGCAACTACACATTCTCAATACGATAAAACTGGTATCGTGGTGGTGCAGCGATTGATACGTCGAAGCTTAGAGAAATCGAATGATCGCGGATTCCCGCCGTTTCTGAGAGTTTGGCTGGGTGTACGGGTGTCAAAATTCTTCATTTTATGCAACTACACGCTCTCAATACGATAAAACTGGTATTGCAGTTCTGTATCGGTGATACGTCGAATCTTAGCGAAATCGAAAGATCGAGGATTCCGAGCGTTTCTGCGACATTCGCAGGGTGTACGGGTGTCAACCCCCTTCACTTTATGCAACTACACACTCTCAATACGATAAAACTGGTATTGCAGTTCTGCAGCGATTGATAGGTCGAATCATAGCGAAATCGAAAGATCGAGGATTCCGAGCGTTCCGACGACGTTCGCGGGGTGTACGGGTGTCAAGATTCTTTATTTTATGCACCTACACAGTCTCAATACGATAAAACTAGTATTGCAGTTCTGCAGCGATTGATACGTCGAATCTTAGCGAAATCGAAAGTTCGAGGATTCCCAGCGTTTCTGCGACATTCGCAGGGTGTACGGGTATCAGAACCCTTCACTTTATGCAACTACACATTTTCAATACGATAAAACTGGTATCGTGGTGCTGCAGCGATTGATACGTCGAAGCTTAGAGAAATCGAAAGATCGCGGATTCCCGCCGTATCTGAGAGTTTGGCTGGGTGTACGGGTGTCAACATTCTTCATTTTATGCAACTAGACACTCTCAATACGATAAAACTAGTATTGCATTTCTGCAGCGTCTGATACGTCGAATCTTAACGAAATCGAAAAATCGAGGATTTCGAGCGTTTCTGCGACATCCGCGGGGTGTACGGGTGTCAAAACCTTTCACTTTATGAAACTACACATTTTCAATACGATAAAACTGTTATCGTGGTGCTGCAGCGATTGATACGTCGAAGCTTAGAGAAATCGAAAGATCGCGGACTCCCGCCGTTTCTGAGAGTTTGGCTGGGTGTACTCGTGTCAAAAATCTTCATTTTATGCAACTACTCACTCTCAATACGATAAAACTAATATTGCAGTTCTGCAGCGATTGATACGTCGAATCTTAGCGAAATCGAAAGATCGAGGATTCCGAGCGATTTTGCAACATCCGCGAGGTCTACGGATGTCAAAATCCTTTACTTTATGTAACTACACATTCTGAATACGATAAAACTGGTATCGTGGTGCTGCAGCGATTGATAGGTCGAAGCTTAGAGAAATCGAAAGATCGCGGATTCCCGCCGTTTCTGAGAGTTTGGCTGGGTGTACGGGTGTCAAAAGCCTTTACTTTATGCAACTACATATTCTCAATACGATAAAACTGGTATCGTAATGCTGCAGCGATTGATACGTCGAAGCTTAGAGAAATCGAAAAAACCGCGGATGCTCGCCGTTTCTGAGAGTTTGGCTGGGTGTACGGGTGTCAAAATTCTTCATTATATGCAACTACACACTCTCAATACGATAAAACTGGTATCGCAGTTCTGTATCGATTGATACGTCGAATCATAGCGAAATCGAAAGATCGAGGATTCCGAGCGTTTCTGCGATATTCGCAGGGTGTACGGGTGTCAAAATCCTTTACTCTATGTAACTACAAATTTTCAATACGATAAAACTGGTATCGTGGTGCTGCAGCGATTGATACGTCGAAGCTTAGAGAAATCGAAAGATCGCGGATTCCTGCCGTTTCTTAGAGTTTGGCTGGGTGTACGAGTATCAAAATTCTTCATTTTATGCAACTACACACTCTCAATACGATAAAACTGGTATTGCATTTCTGCAGCGATTGATACGTCGAATCTTAGCGAAATCGAAAGATCGAGGATTTCGAGCGTTTCAGCGACATCCGCGGGGTGTACGGGTGTCAAAAGCCTTTACTTTATGCAACTACACATTCTCAATACGATAAAACTGGTATCGTGGTGTTGCAGCGATTGATACGTCGAAGCTTATAGAAATCGAAAGATCGCGGATTCCCGCCGTTTCTGAGAGTTTGGCTGGGTGTACGGGTGTCAAAAGCCTTTACTTTATGCAACTACACATTCTCAATACGACAAAACTGGTATCGTGGTGCTGCAGCGATTGATACGTCGAAGCTCAGAGAAATCGAAAGATCGCGGATTCCCGCCGTTTCTGAGAGTTTCGCTGGGTGTACGGGTGTCAAAATTCTTCATTTTATGCAACTACACACTCTCAATACGATACAACTAGTATTGCAGTTCTGCAGCGATTGATACATCGAATCTTAGCGAAATCGAAAGATCGAGGATTTCGAGCGTTTCGGCGACATTCGCGTGGTGTAGGTGTGTCGAAACCCTTTAATTTATGCAACTACACATTTTTAATACGATAAAACTGGTATCGTGGTGCTGCAGCGATTGATACGTCGAAGCTTAGAGAAATCGAAAGATCGCGGATTCCCGCCGTTTCTGAGAGTTTGGCTGGGTGTACGTGTGACAACATTCTTCATTTTATGCAACTACACACTCTCATTACGATAAAACTGGTATTGCATTTCTGCAGCGATTGATACGTCGAATCTTAGCGAAATCGAAAGATCGAGGATTTCGAGCGTTTCAGCGACATCCGCGGGGTGTACGGGTGTCAAAAGCCTTTACTTTATGCAACTACACATTCTCAATACGATAAAACTGGTATCGTGGTGGTGCAGCGATTGATACGTCGAAGCTTATAGAAATCGAAAGATCGCGGATTCCCGCCGTTTCTGAGAATTTGGCTGGGTGTACGGGTGTCAAAAGCCTTTACTTTATGCAACTACACATTCTCAATACGATAAAACTGGTATCGTGGTGCTGCAGCGATTGATACGTCGAAGCTTAGAGAAATCGAATGATCGCGGATTCCCGCCGTTTCTGAGAGTTTGGCTGGGTGTACGGGTGTCAAAAGCCTTTACTTTATGCAACTACACATTCTCAATACGATAAAACTGGTATCGTGGTGCTGCAGCGATTGATACGTCGAAGCTTAGAGAAATCGAATGATCGCGGATTCCCGCCGTTTCTGAGAGTTTGGCTGGGTGTACGGGTGTCAAAATTCTTCATTTTATGCATCTACACATTATCAATACGATCAAACTGGTTTTGCAGTTCTGCAGCGATTGATACGTCGAATCTTAGCGAAATCGAATGATCGCGGATTCCCGCCGCTTCTAAGAGTTTGGCTGGGTGTACGGGTGTCAACATTCTTCATTTTATGCAACTACACATTCTCAATACGATAAAACTAGTATTGCATTTCTGCCGCGATTGATACGTCGAATCTTAGCGAATTCGAAAGATCGAGGATTCCGAGCGTTTCTGCGACATTCGCGGGCCATACGGGTTTCAAAACCCTTCACTTCATGGAACTACACATTTTCATTACGATAAAACTGGTATCGTGGTGCTTCAGCGATTGATACGTCGAAGCTTAGAGAAATCGAAAAAACCGCGGATGCTCGCCGTTTCTGAGAGTTTGGCTGGGTGTACGGGTGTCAAAATTGTTCATTATATGCAACTACACACTCTCAATACGATAAAACTGGTATCGCAGTTCTGTATCGATTGATACGTCGAATCATAGCGAAATCGAAAGATCGAGGATTCCGAGCGTTTCTGCGATATTCGCAGGGTGTACGGGTGTCAAAATCCTTTACTCTATGCAACTACACATTTTCAATACGATAAAACTGGTATCGTGGTGCTGCAGCGATTGATACGTCGAAGCTTAGAGAAATCGAAAGATCGCGGATTCCTGCCGTTTCTTAGAGTTTGGCTGGGTGTACGAGTATCAAAATTCTTCATTTTATGCAACTACACACTCTCAATACGATAAAACTGGTATTGCATTTCTGCAGCGATTGATACGTCGAATCTTAGCGAAATCGAAAGATCGAGGATTTCGAGCGTTTCAGCGACATCCGCGGGGTGTACGGGTGTCAAAAGCCTTTACTTTATGCAACTACACATTCTCAATACGATAAAACTGGTATCGTGGTGGTGCAGCGATTGATACGTCGAAGCTTATAGAAATCGAAAGATCGCGGATTCCCGCCGTTTCTGAGAGTTTGGCTGGGTGTACGGGTGTCAAAAGCCTTTACTTTATGCAACTACACATTCTCAATACGATAAAACTGGTATCGTGGTGCTGCAGCGATTGATACGTCGAAGCTCAGAGAAATCGAAAGATCGCGGATTCCCGCCGTTTCTGAGAGTTTCGCTGGGTGTACGGGTGTCAAAATTCTTCATTTTATGCAACTACACACTCTCAATACGATACAACTAGTATTGCAGTTCTGCAGCGATTGATACATCGAATCTTAGCGAAATCGAAAGATCGAGGATTTCGAGCGTTTCGGCGACATTCGCGGGGTGTAGGTGTGTCGAAACCCTTTTATTTATGCAACTACACATTCTCAATACGATAAAACTGGTATCGTGGTGGTTCAGCGATTGATACGTCGAAGCTTAGAGAAATCGAAAGATCGCGGATTCCCGCCGTTTCTGAGAGTTTGGCTGGGTGTACGGGTGTCAACATTCTTCATTTTATGCAACTACACATTCTCAATACGATAAAACTAGTATTGCATTTCTGCCGCGATTGATACGTCGAATCTTAGCAAATTCGAAAGATCGAGGATTCCGAGCGTTTCTGCGACATTCGCGGGCCTTACGGGTTTCAAAACCCTTCACTTCATGGAACTACACATTTTCATTACGATAAAACTGGTATCGTGGTGCTGCAGCGATTGATACGTCGAAGCTTAGAGAAATCGAAAAAACCGCGGATGCTCGCCGTTTCTGAGAGTTTGGCTGGGTGTACGGGTGTCAAAATTCTTTATTATATGCAACTACACACTCTCAATACGATAAAACTGGTATCGCAGTTCTGTATCGATTGATACGTCGAATCATAGCGAAATCGAAAGATCGAGGATTCCGAGCGTTTCTGCGATATTCGCAGGGTGTACGGGTGTCAAAATCCTTTACTCTATGCAACTACACATTTTCAATACGATAAAACTGGTATCGTGGTGCTGCAGCGATTGATACGTCGAAGCTTAGAGAAATCGAATGATCGCGGATCCCCGCCGTTTCTGAGAGTTTGGCTGGGTGTACGGGTGTCAAAATTCTTCATTTTATGCAACTACACACTCTCAATACGATAAAACTGGTATCGCAGTTCTGTATCGGTGATACGTCGAATCTTAGTGACATTTAAAGATCGAGGATTCCGAGCGTTCCGACGACATTCGCGGGGTGTACGGGTGTCAAAAGTCTTCATTTTATGCAACTACACACTCGTCATACGATAAAACTAGTATTGCAGTTCACCAGCGACTGATACGTCGAATATTAGCGAAATCGAAAAGTCGAGGATTCCGAGCGTTTCTGCGACATTCGCGGGGTGTACGGATGTCAAAATCCTTTACTTTATGTAACTACACATTCTCAATCCGATAAAACTGGTATCGTGGTGCTGCAGCGATTGATACGTCGAAGCTTATAGAAATCGAAAGATCGCGGATTCCCGCCGTTTCTGAGAGTTCGGCTGGGTGTAAGGGTGTCAAAAGCCTTTACTTTATGCAACTACACATTCTCAATACGACAAAACTGGTATCGTGGTGCTGCAGCGATTGATACGTCGAAGCTTAGAGAAATCGAATGATCGCGGATTCCCGCCGTTTCTGAGAGCTTGGCTGGGTGTACGGGTGTCGAAAGGCTTCATTTTATGCAACTACACTCTCTCAATACGATAAAACTAGTATTGCAGTTCTGCAGCGATTGATACGTCGAATCTTAGCGAAATCGGAAGATCGAGGATTCCGAGCGTTTCTGCGACATTCGCAGGGTATACGGGTGTCAAAAGCCTTTATTTTATGCAACTACACATTCTCAATACGATAAAACTGGTATCGTGATGGTGCAGCGATTGATACGTCGAAGCTTAGAGAAATCGAAAGATCGCGGATTCTCGCCGTTTCTGAGAGTTTGGCTGGGTGTCCGAGTATCAAAATTCTTCATTTTATGCAACTACACATTATCAATAAGATAAAACTGGTATTGCAGTTCTGCAGCGATTGATACGTCGAATCTTAGCGAAATCGAATGATCGCGGATTCCCGCCGCTTCTAAGAGTTTGACTGGGTGTACGGGTATCAAAATTCTTCATTTTATGCGTCTACACACTCTCAATACGATAAAACTAGTATTGCAGTTCTGCAGCGATTGATACGTCGAATCTTAGCGAAATCGAAAGATCGAGGATTCCGAGCGTTTCTGCGATATTCGCGGGGTGTACGGGTGTCAAGAGCCTTTACTTTATGCAACTACACATTCTCAATACGATAAAACTCGTATCGTGGTGCTGCAGCGATTGATACGTTGACGCTTAGAGAAATCGAAAGATCGCGGACTCCCGCCGTTTCTGAGAGTTTGGCTGGGTGTACGGGTGTCAAAAGCCTTCACTTTATGCAACTACACATTCTCAATACGATAAAACTGGTATCGTGGTGGTGCAGCGATTGATACGTCGAAGCTTAGAGAAATCGAATGATCGCGGATTCCCGCCGTTTCTGAGAGTTTAGCTGGGTGTACGGGTGTCAAAATTCTTCATTTTATGCAACTACACGCTCTCAATACGATAAAACTGGTATCGCAGTTCTGTATCGGTGATACGTCGAATCTTAGCGAAATCGAAAGATCGAGGAATCCGAGCGTTTCTGCGACATTCGCAGGGTGTACGGGTGTCAACCCCCTTCACTTTATGCAACTACACACTCTCAATACGATAAAACTGGTATTGCAGTTCTGCAGCGATTGATACGTCGAATCATAGCGAAATCGAAAGATCGAGGATTCCGAGCGTTCCGACGACATTCGCGGGGTGTACGGGTGTCAAGATTCTTTATTTTATGCACCTACACACTCTCAATACGATAAAACTAGTATTGCATTTCTGTAGCGATTGATACGTCGAATCTTAGCGAAATCGAAAGATCGAGGATTCCGAGCGTTTCTGCGACATTTGCAGGGTGTACGGGTTTCAGAACCCTTCACTTTATGCAACTACACATTTTCAATACGATAAAACTGGTATCGTGGTGCTGCAGCGATTGATACGTCGAAGCTTAGAGAAATCGAAAGATCGCGGATTCCCGCCGATTCTGAGAGTTTGGCTGGGTGTACGTGTGACAACATTCTTCATTTTATGCAACTACACACTCTCAATACGATAAAACTAGTATTGCATTTCTGCAGCGATTGATACGTCGAATCTTAGCGAAATCGAAAGATCGAGGATTTCGAGCGTTTCTGCGAAATCCGCGGGGTGTACGGGTGTCAAAACCTTTCACTTTATGAAACTACACATTTTCAATACGATAAAACTGGTATCGTGGTGCTGCAGCGATTGATACGTCGAAGCTTAGAAAAATCGAAAGATCGCGGATTCCCGTCGTTTCTGAGAGCTTGGCTGGGTGTACGGGTGTCAAAATTCTTCATTTTATGCAACTACACACTCTCAATACGATAAAACTGGTATTGCAGTTCTGCAGCGATTGATACGTCGAATCTTAACGAAATCGAAAGATCGAAGATTCCGAGCGTTTCTGCGACATCCGCGGGGTGTACGGGTGTCAATCCCCTTCACTTTATGCAACTACACACTCTCAATACGATAAAACTGGTATTGCAGTTCTGCAGCGATTGATACGTCGAATCATAGCGAAATCGAAAGATCGAGGATTCCGAGCGTTTCTGCGATATTCGCAAGGTGTACGGGTGTCAAAATCCTTTACTCTATGCAACTACACATTATCAATACGATAAAACTGGTATCGTGGTGCTGCAGCGATTCATACGTCGAAGCTTAGAGAAATCGAATGATCGCGGATTCCCGCCGATTCTGAGAGTTTGGCTGGGTGTACGTGTGACAACATTCTTCATTTTATGCAACTACACACTCTCAATACGATAAAACTAGTATTGCATTTCTGCAGCGATTGATACGTCGAATCTTAGCGAAATCGAAAGATCGAGGATTTCGAGCGTTTCTGCGAAATCCGCGGGGTGTACGGGTGTCAAAACCTTTCACTTTATGAAACTACACATTTTCAATACGATAAAACTGGTATCGTGGTGCTGCAGCGATTGATACGTCGAAGCTTAGAAAAATCGAAAGATCGCGGATTCCCGTCGTTTCTGAGAGCTTGGCTGGGTGTACGGGTGTCAAAATTCTTCATTTTATGCAACTACACACTCTCAATACGATAAAACTGGTATCGCAGTTCTGTATCGATTGATACGTCGAATCATAGCGAAATCGAAAGATCGAGGATTCCGAGCGTTTCTGCGAGATTCGCGGGGTCTACAGGTGTCAAAAGTCTTCATTTTATGCAACTACACACTCTCAATACGACTAAACTAGTATTGCAGTTCTGCAGCGATTGATACGTCGAATCTTAGCGAAATCGAAAGATCGAGGATTCCGAGCGTTTCTGCGACATCCGCGGGGTGTACGGGTGTCAAAAGCCTTTACTTTATGCAACTACACATTCTCAATACGATAAAACTGGTATCGTGGTGCTGCAGCGATTGATACGTCGAAGCTTAGAGAAATCGAAAGATCGCGGATTCCCGCCGTTTCTGAGAGTTTCGCTGGGTGTACGGGTGTCAAAAGTCTTCATTTTATGCAACTACACACTCTCAATACGATACAACTAGTATTGCAGTTCTGCAGCGATTGATACATCGTATCTTAGCGAAATCGAAAGATCGAGGATTTCGAGCGTTTCGGCGACATTCGCGGGGTGTAGGTGTGTCGAAACCCTTTCATTTATGCAACTACACATTTTTAATACGATAAAACTGGTATCGTGGTGCTGCAGCGATTGATACGTCGAAGCTTAGAGAAATCGAAAGATCGCGGATTCCCGCCGTTTCTGAGAGTTTGGCTGGGTGTACGTGTGACAACATTCTTCATTTTATGCAACTACACACTCTCATTACGATAAAACTGGTATTGCATTTCTGCAGCGATTGATACGTCGAATCTTAGCGAAATCGAAAGATCGAGGATTTCGAGCGTTTCAGCGACATCCGCGGGGTGTACGGGTGTCAAAAGCCTTCACTTTATGCAACTACACATTCTCAATACGATAAAACTGGTATCGTGGTGGTGCAGCGATTGATACGTCGAAGCTTATAGAAATCGAAAGATCGCGGATTCCCGCCGTTTCTGAGAGTTTGGCTGGGTGTACGGGTGTCAAAAGCCTTTACTTTATGCAACTACACATTCTCAATACGATAAAACTGGTATCGTGGTGCTGCAGCGATTGATACGTCGAAGCTTAGAGAAATCGAGTGATCGAGGATTCCGAGCGTTTCTGCGATATTCGCAGGGTGTACGGGTGTCAGAACCCTTCACTTTATGCAACTACACATTTTCAATACGATAAAACTGGTATCTTGGTGCTGCAGCGATTGATACGTCGAAGCTTAGAGAAATCGAAAGATCGCGGATTCCCGTCGTTTCTGAGAGCTTGGCTGGGTGTACGGGTGTCAAAATTCTTCATTTTATGCAACTACACACTCTCGATACGATAAAACTGGTATCGCAGTTCTGTATCGATTGATACGTCGAATCATAGCGAAATCGAAAGATCGAGGATTCCGAGCGTTTCTGCGATATTCGCAGGGTGTACGGGTGTCAAAATCCTTTACTCTATGCAACTACACATTTTCAATACGATAAAACTGGTATCGTGGTGCTGCAGCGATTGATACGTCGAAGCTTAGAGAAATCGAAAGATCGCGGATTCCCGCCGTATTTGAGGGCTTGGCTGGGTGTACCGGTGTCAAAATTCTTCATTTTATGCAACTACACACTCTCAATACGATGAAACTGGTATCGCAGTTCTGTATTGGTGATACGTCGAATCTTAGCGGCATTTAAAGATCGAGGATTCCGAGCGTTCCGACGACATTCGCGGGGTGTACGGGTGTCAAAAGTCTTCATTTTATGCAACTACACACTCGTAATACGATAAAACTAGTATTGCAGTTCACCAGCGACTGATACGTCGAATATTAGCGAAATCGAAAGGTCGAGGATTCCGAGCGTTTCTGCGACATTCGCGGGGTGTACGGCTGTCAAAAGCCTTTACTTTATGCAACTACACATTCTCAATACGATAAAACTGGTATCGTGGTGGTTCAGCGATTGATACGTCGAAGCTTAGAGAAATCGAAAGATCGCAGGTTCCCGCCGTTTATGAGCGTTTGGCTGGGTGTACTGGTGTCAAGATTCTTCATTTTATGCACCTACACACTCTCAATATGATAAAACTGGTATCGCAGTTCTGTATCGATTAATACGTCGAATCTTGGCGAAATCGAAAGAGCCCTGATTCCTTCCTCTTCTAAGAGTTTGACTGGGTGTACGGGTATCAAAATTCTTCATTTTAAGCATCTACACACTCTCAATACGATAAAACTAGTATTGCAGTTCTGCAGCGATTGATACGTCGAATCTTAGCGAAATCGAAAGATCGAGGATTCCGAGCGTTTCGGCGACATTCGCGGAGTGTACGTGTGTCGAATCCCTTTACTTTATGCAACTACACATTTTTAATACGATAAAACTGGTATCGTGGTGCTGCAGCGATTGATACGTCGAAGCTTAGAGAAATCGACAGATCGCGGATTCCCGCCGTTTTTGAGAGCTCGGCTGGGTGTACGGGTGTCAATATTCTTTATTTTACGCAACTACACACTCTCAATACGATAAAACTGGTATCGAAGTTCTGTATCGATTGATACGTCGAATCTTAGCGAAATCGAAAGATTGAAGATTCCGAGCGTTCCGACGACATTGGCGGGGTGTACGGGTGTCAAGATTCTTCATTATATGCACCTACACACTCTCAATACCATAAAACTAGTATTGCAGTTCTGCAGCGATTGATACGTCGAATCTTAGCGAAATCGAAAGATCGAGGATTCCGAGCGTTTCTGCGACATTCGCAGGGTGTACGGGTTTCAGAACCCTTCACTTTATGCAACTACACATTTTCAATACGATAAAACTGGTATCGTGGTGCTGCAGCGATTGATACGTCGAAGCTTAGAGAAATCGAAAGATCGCGGATTCTCGCCGTTTCTGAGAGTTTGGCTGGGTGTACGGGTGTCAAAATTCTTCATTATATGCAACTACACACTCTCAATACGATAAAACTAGTATTGCATTTCTGCAGCGATTGATACGTCGAATCTTAGCGAAATCGAAAGATCGAGGATTTCGAGCGTTTCTGCGAAATCCGCGGGGTGTACGGGTGTCAAAACCTTTCACTTTATGAAACTACACATTTTCAATACGATAAAACTGGTATCGTGGTGCTGCAGCGATTGATACGTCGAAGCTTAGAAAAATCGAAAGATCGCGGATTCCCGTCGTTTCTGAGACTTTGGCTGGGTGTACGGGTGTCAAAATTGTTCATTATATGCAACTACACACTCTCAATACGATAAAACTGGTATCGCAGTTCTGTATCGATTGATACGTCGAATCATAGCGAAATCGAAAGATCGAGGATTCCGAGCGTTTCTGCGATATTCGCAGGGTGTACGGGTGTCAAAATCCTTTACTTTATGCAACTACACATTCTCAATACGATAAAACTGGTATCGTGGTGGTGCAGCGATTGATACGTCGAAGCTTATAGAAATCGAAAGATCGCGGATTCCCGCCGTTTCTGAGAGTTTGGCTGGGTGTACGGGTGTCAAAAGCCTTTACTTTATGCAACTACACATTCTCAATACGATAAAACTGGTATCGTGGTGCTGCAGCGATTGATACGTCGAAGCTCAGAGAAATCGAAAGATCGCGGATTCCCGCCGTTTCTGAGAGTTTCGCTGGGTGTACGGGTGTCAAAATTCTTCATTTTATGCAACTACACACTCTCAATACGATACAACTAGTATTGCAGTTCTGCAGCGATTGATACATCGAATCTTAGCGAAATCGAAAGATCGAGGATTTCGAGCGTTTCGGCGACATTCGCGGGGTGTAGGTGTGTCGAAACCCTTTTATTTATGCAACTACACATTTTTAAAACGATAAAACTGGTATCGTGGTGCTGCAACGATTGATACGTCGAAGCTTAGAAAAATCGAAAGATCGCGGATTCCCGTCGTTTCTGAGAGCTTGGCTGGGTGTACGGGTGTCAAAATTCTTCATTTTATGCAACTACACACTCTCAATACGATAAAACTGGTATCGCAGTTCTGTATCGATTGATACGTCGAATCATAGCGAAATCGAAAGATCGAGGATTCCGAGCGTTTCTGCGAGATTCGCGGGGTCTACGGGTGTCAAAAGTCTTCATTTTATGCAACTACACACTCTCAATACGACAAAACTAGTATTGCAGTTCTGCAGCGATTGATACGTCGAATCTTAGCGAAATCGAAAGATCGAGGATTTCGAGCGTTTCTGCGAAATCCGCGGGGTGTGCGGGTGTCAAAACCTTTCACTTTATGAAACTACACATTTTCAATACGATAAAACTGGTATCGTGGTGCTGCAGCGATTGATACGTCGAAGCTTAGAAAAATCGAAAGATCGCGGATTCCCGTCGTTTCTGAGACTTTGGCTGGGTGTACGGGTGTCAAAATTGTTCATTATATGCAACTACACACTCTCAATACGATAAAACTGGTATCGCAGTTCTGTATCGATTGATACGTCGAATCATAGCGAAATCGAAAGATCGAGGATTCCGAGCGTTTCTGCGACATTCGCAGGGTGTACGGGTTTCAGAACCCTTCACTTCATGCAACTACACATTTTCAATACGATAAAACTGGTATCGTGGTGCTGCAGCGATTGATACGTCGAAGCTTAGAGAAATCGAAAGATCGCGGATTCCCGCCGTTTCTGAGAGTTTGGCTGGGTGTACGGGTATCAAAAGCCTTTACTTTATGCAACTACACATTCTCAATACGATAAAACTGGTATCGTGGTGGTGCAGCGATTGATACGTCGAAGCTTAGAGAAATCGAATGATCGCGGATTCCCGCCGTTTCTGAGAGTTTGGCTGGGTGTACGGGTGTCAAAATTTTTCATTTTATGCAACTACACGCTCTCAATACGATAAAACTGGTATTGCAGTTCTGTATCGGTGATACGTCGAATCTTAGCGAAATCGAAAGATCGAGGATTCCGAGCGTTTCTGCGACATTCGCAGGGTGTACGGGTGTCAACCCCCTTCACTTTATGCAACTACACACTCTCAATACGATAAAACTGGTATTGCAGTTCTGCAGCGATTGATAGGTCGAATCATAGCGAAATCGAAAGATCGAGGATTCCGAGCGTTCCGACGACGTTCGCGGGGTGTACGGGTGTCAAGATTCTTTATTTTATGCACCTACACAGTCTCAATACGATAAAACTAGTATTGCAGTTCTGCAGCGATTGATACGTCGAATCTTAGCGAAATCGAAAGTTCGAGGATTCCCAGCGTTTCTGCGACATTCGCAGGGTGTACGGGTATCAGAACCCTTCACTTTATGCAACTACACATTTTCAATACGATAAAACTGGTATCGTGGTGCTGCAGCGATTGATACGTCGAAGCTTAGAGAAATCGAAAGATCGCGGATTCCCGCCGTATCTGAGAGTTTGGCTGGGTGTACGGGTGTCAACATTCTTCATTTTATGCAACTAGACACTCTCAATACGATAAAACTAGTATTGCATTTCTGCAGCGTCTGATACGTCGAATCTTAACGAAATCGAAAAATCGAGGATTTCGAGCGTTTCTGCGACATCCGCGGGGTGTACGGGTGTCAAAACCTTTCACTTTATGAAACTACACATTTTCAATACGATAAAACTGTTATCGTGGTGCTGCAGCGATTGATACGTCGAAGCTTAGAGAAATCGAAAGATCGCGGATTCCCGCCGTTTCTGAGAGTTTGGCTGGGTGTACTCGTGTCAAAAATCTTCATTTTATGCAACTACTCACTCTCAATACGATAAAACTAATATTGCAGTTCTGCAGCGATTGATACGTCGAATCTTAGCGAAATCGAAAGATCGAGGATTCCGAGCGATTTTGCAACATCCGCGAGGTCTACGGATGTCAAAATCCTTTACTTTATGTAACTACACATTCTGAATACGATAAAACTGGTATCGTGGTGCTGCAGCGATTGATAGGTCGAAGCTTAGAGAAATCGAAAGATCGCGGATTCCCGCCGTTTCTGAGAGTTTGGCTGGGTGTACGGGTGTCAAAAGCCTTTACTTTATGCAACTACATATTCTCAATACGATAAAACTGGTATCGTAATGCTGCAGCGATTGATACGTCGAAGCTTAGAGAAATCGAATGATCGCGGATTCCCGCCGTTTCTGAGAGTTTGGCTGGGTGTACGGGTGTCAACATTCTTCATTTTATGCAACTACACATTCTCAAGACGATAAAACTAGTATTGCATTTCTGCCGCGATTGATACGTCGAATCTTAGCAAATTCGAAAGATCGAGGATTCCGAGCGTTTCTGCGACATTCGCGGGCCTTACGGGTTTCAAAACCCTTCACTTCATGGAACTACACATTTTCATTACGATAAAACTGGTATCGTGGTGCTGCAGCGATTGATACGTCGAAGCTTAGAGAAATCGAAAAAACCGCGGATGCTCGCCGTTTCTGAGAGTTTGGCTGGGTGTACGGGTGTCAAAATTCTTTATTATATGCAACTACACACTCTCAATACGATAAAACTGGTATCGCAGTTCTGTATCGATTGATACGTCGAATCATAGCGAAATCGAAAGATCGAGGATTCCGAGCGTTTCTGCGATATTCGCAGGGTGTACGGGTGTCAAAATCCTTTACTCTATGCAACTACACATTTTCAATACGATAAAACTGGTATCGTGGTGCTGCAGCGATTGATACGTCGAAGCTTAGAGAAATCGAATGATCGCGGATTCCCGCCGTTTCTGAGAGTTTGGCTGGGTGTACGGGTGTCAACATTCTTCATTTTATGCAACTACACATTCTCAATACGATAAAACTAGTATTGCAGTTCTGCAGCGATTGATACGTCGAATCTTAGCGAATTCGAAAGATCGAGGATTCCGAGCGTTTCTGCGACATTCGCGGGGTGTACGGCTGTCAAAAGCCTTTACTTTGTGGCGCTCCCGCCAAGCGTCAACCAAGCTCCACCAGCGGGCAGCACCGTCCAAACCCAGCGCCGTCCGCGCAAGCAAATTCTAATCCCGCGCGCAGAACTTCCGCCCTGAGCATGCGCTCCAAGCAAGGCGCACTTTAACCAATAAGGCACCGCGTCAAGCGGAAGCGACGACAAGCCTCGAACCTTCCAAGCTTTTCGATCTTCTTCCGGCAAGCTCTTCGGACACTTCAGACGCGTGCAATAAGACTGAGTTTGCAATCGTTGCTAATCCAAGTTATTATTATCTGTTCAGCGAAGAAAGCCACAGCTCTGGCATCGCAAGTGTATTCGAGTCATGCTAATATAAAGATTTATATCGTTCGCTGCCTACACACATTTATTTTCCCATCGTCGAAAGAGAAGCGTGCACGTGCGCGAGGCTCATGGCGGACCTCGGGCATGGTGCATTTTAGCAAGGCAGTCTCGCATAGCTGCTGCCGCAGACAACTAAAGTGGTGACCCCGAATTTAAAATCAGTGCTAAAACGCTTTTCGTTCAAAAAAAAAAAAATAGCTCAGCAACACCGCGTCATCGAACAATGTGTGCCTAACCTAAAACCACGCGCCACTCGCCGCGTGCATACAATAAGTGCCGCGCATTAAAACAAAAGAAACATTAAAAAGCCATGTTCGCCTAGAAAAACGCGTTCAAAAACATTTCCAAAGTGAACAAAAGCCCATAGGGCATGTCAGTGCCAACTTCGCCCTCGAATACGAACGTCTCGCTCGAGGACACCCCGCGACCGAGCATCGTTCAAAACCAGTCGCTCAACAGCAGCACGCCGCATCCCGACCTCAACGCAACAATCCGCAACCGAGCCATCGTCTCAGTCGAAAATCTCACCAACTCTGCTACTCACAGCCACTCGGAGCTAGTAACAGAAATCCACCCAGAGGAAACCCAGCAAGTCAGACGCAGGCTTGAATTCGAAGCAGCCACCATGCAGGAAAACCAGGAAGACGTCGCAGCCCTGAACGCATGTAAGCTACCCAACTTCTGGAGTTCTGAACCTCAATTATGGTTTTTCAAGGTCGAAGCGGAATTCGAGGTATGCCGAATAAGAAAAGACAGTTCTAGATTTAACCTAGTCATTCGGGCACTAGACAGCACAGCACTCTTCGAGGTGTCTGACATAATTCGAGAACCCCCAGAGGACAACAAATATCTCGCAATAAAAAATCGCATTCTCCAACGCTTCGGAGAATCAGCCGAGAAAAAGCTCGAGAAAATGCTCACATCCTTAGAGCTCGGAGACAAGAAGCCATCACACCTATACAGGCAGATGAAAGAGCTAGCAGGCAGCAACGCAACTGAAGGCCTCCTCAAAGTCAAATGGCTCGGGCTGCTTCCTGAAAATGTACGGAATATCCTGAAAATTTTCAAAGCCGGTAGCACAGAGGAACTCCTCACCGCAGCGGACTCACTAGTTTCCTCGCCAATCCTGCCATCCGCCTTCGCCATCGCAGCACCGCCCTCCGTCTCTGCAGTCCAAAACCGCTCGAGCGAACTCACCGAAATAAAAAATTTAATAACTGATCTAATTACAGTCTCAAAAGAAGTCTTGGCCCGCGTCGATTCCAGATCCGCAGCCCAAACACCAAATCCGCAGCAGTCGGACACAAGGAGAAGTCGGTCCACCTCGAGACCTCGACCCCACACAAATGGAGTGTGTTACTACCACAACCGCTTCGCATCAGCAGCAACACGATGCAACCTACCCTGCAGCTTCAACGCGCAGCAGAACCAACAACATTTAAACAACTAGAGCTGTTGCCTGGCCGGGCTCAGAGCAGCAGCCAAACGGTAGCCCAGACGTCCTCGTGCACCTCTCTCACAGCACCCGAACCTAGACGCACAACCGAAAACAGACTCCACGTCACCGATCACATCTCAGGCACTCGCTTCTTGGTCGACTGTGGATCGGTTGTCTCAATCCTGCCGCACACAATCGGCATGGGCAGCAAAAGTCAGGGTCAGCAGACACTGGTCGCAGCAAACGGTTCACCAATCCGCACCTTTGGTCGCAGAGTCGCACGAATAGACCTCCGTCTTCGACGCCCTTTCTCCTGGTCATTTATTCTGGCAGATGTCAAGGTACCTATCTTAGGGGCAGACTTTCTCGCTTACTACGGTCTACTTCCAGATCTAAGACGTCAGCGACTCGTAGATGAGACAACCCTTTTCTTCGCTCCTGGAGAAGTCAAGCAAGCCGTTGTCCACTCCATCTCAGCCCTGTCGCCAATCCAATCAACAAACTCGAACGAGCAGGACGAAATAAAAACACTCATCGCAGCCTATTTTAAACGATTCATCGCAATGGACGGTTCCATAACCGGACCCACAGCAACGGTGAAGCATCACATCGTGACCACCGGTCCTCCAGTCTTCAGCAGACCTCGCCAACTCTTAGGCGCCAAACTCAAAGCAGCCAAAGCCGACTTCAGCCTCCTTCAGCAACTGGGAGCTGTAAGACCCTCGAGCAGCAGCTACGCAAGTCCATTACACATGGTCACTTCAAAAAGCGGAAAACTGCGTACCACAGGAGATTATCGAAATCTCAATGCGCAGACAGTACCGGACAGGTACCCCATACCACGTATCAACGATCAACTACTTCAACTTCATGGAAAGTCAGTGTTCTCCACCATCGACTTGAAGAGAGCATACTTCCAAATCCCTATCGCCGAGGAGGACATTCCAAAAACAGCGGTAACAACACCGTTCGGACTCTTCGAATTCCTGGGCATGCCCCTAGGACTAAGGAATGCCACTCAAACCTTTCAACGATACATGCATAGCATCCTCGGTCACTTAGATTTCGTCACAATCTACCTCGACGATCTTCTCATCTCGTCAGCGAATCCTCAGGAACACTTGGCTCACCTACGCAGCGTCCTCGACATCCTACTAAAGTGCAGACTACGCATCAATTGGGACAAATGCTCCTTCGCCAAAGAAGAAACCGATTTCTTGGGTTTCACAATAAACAAGCACGGATTCAGACCTCCGCCAGCGAAACTCGAGGCAATTCTCGCCTACCCAAGACCGAAAACCGTCTGGGACCTCAAACGCTTCCTAGGAACTATCAACTACTTCCGAGCCCACATCCAGCACGCAGCGCAGTCCCAAGCACTTCTCAACGACCAACTCCGAGGCGCGAAGAAAAGAGACAAGAAACCAATCAACTGGACACCGGAACTCGTAGAAGCCTTCGAATCCTCCAGACAGGCGCTAGCAGACGCCACAGCAACAAGTTTCCTGCACCCTGATGCAAAAATCATCCTCTCAGCTGACGCCTCCTCGACAGCGCTCGGAGGCTCGCTCGAACAACTAGTAGACGGGAAGTGCGACCCCCTCGGCTTCTTCTCCAGAAAACTCTCTCCGGCAGAGCAAAAATACAGCCCTTACGACCGAGAACTCCTAGCAGTTTTCGCAACGCTCAAGCATTTCGCTCACATTGTGGACGGAAAAGATTTCATCATCCGCACGGATCATAAACCGCTCACCAAAGCTTTCCAACAACGTCCAGAAAAGGCATCTCCCCGCCAAATGCAGCAACTCAGCTATATCAGCCAATTCAGCACCAACTTCGTGCACATCCCTGGCGAAGAGAACGTCGTAGCAGATGCCCTGTCTCGAGTGTGCACCATCAGCATGCCAACCAAACTGGACGCAAAAACCATCAGCGAAGCGCAATCATCCGCCGAAGAAGACCTCTCGCTTGCACGAAACTCATCTCTACAGCTTCAACCTCTCCAAATCGAGGGAGTCGAAATTTTCTGCGACGTCTCATCAGGCGTAGTCCGGCCCTACCTTCCTCCTTCTCTCCGAAAAACCGCGTTCGACGTCGTACATGGACCATCGCATCCAAGCGGCAGAGAAACCAGCAGGCAACTCAAAGAGAAATTCATCTGGCCAGGCATCAAGAAAGACGCACTTCGTTGGGCACGAGAATGCATTCCGTGTCAAAAATCAAAAATCAACAGACACACCAAAACTCAACCGAACCACATTGAGGTTCCGGAAGCAAGATTCAACCACGTCCATCTCGACCTCATTGTCATGCCACTAGTCGCTAACTACAGATACTGTCTCACAATAATCGACAGGTTCTCCAGATGGCCACAAGCAATTCCAATCAAGGACAAACAGGCAGAAACCGTCGCAGCAGCTTTCTACTCAGGCTGGATCGCTCTCTTCGGAACTCCACTAACAATCACCTCCGACCAAGGAACAGAATTTGAAGCATCGCTCTTCGCTTGCCTTGCAAAAATGATCGGAGCAGAAAAAATCCGCACAACCCCATACCATCCGAGCTCAAACGGAATAATCGAGCGCTGGCACAGAACGCTCAAAGCTGCCTTAATGTGCCACGAATCAGCAAACTGGCTCGACATCCTCCCCACAGTTCTATTGGGATTAAGAACCACATACAAAGCCGACATCAAAGCATCTCCGTCGGACCTACTTCTGGGAACCTCTCTGAGAGTGCCAGGAGGATTCTTCGTCACAGACGACCAACCAGTGCTGCACAGCTCCTTCCTAGACAATCTTCGAAATCACTTCAGGATGCTCCAGCCTAGACAGACAGCCCATCACAACAAAGGGAAATTCTTCATGCACCAAGACTTAAAGACATGCTCTCACGTCTTCAAAAGAATAGCAGCAGTTAAGCCACCATTAACCCCACCATACACTGGCCCACACAAAGTTCTTCAGAGACTGGACGACCACCGCTACGTCATCGACGTCAATGGCAGTCCAGCAACCATCTCCACAAGCCTACTAGTACCAGGTTACATCACCGCGGACGAGTCAACGGAACCTCCGCCTCAGCAAGCGAAACCACGGCGCTCGGTCCACTTCCAGCCTCCTCCAACAGCATCACAAGAGGATCCATCAACCTCCTCAAATCCAGGGTTCCCAGCAGAGCAGGCAACCTCCAGAGGGGGAGTAGCTGTGGCGCTCCCGCCAAGCGTCAACCAAGCTCCACCAGCGGGCAGCACCGTCCAAACCCAGCGCCGTCCGCGCAAGCAAATTCTAATCCCGCGCGCAGAACTTCCGCCCTGAGCATGCGCTCCAAGCAAGGCGCACTTTAACCAATAAGGCACCGCGTCAAGCGGAAGCGACGACAAGCCTCGAACCTTCCAAGCTTTTCGATCTTCTTCCGGCAAGCTCTTCGGACACTTCAGACGCGTGCAATAAGACTGAGTTTGCAATCGTTGCTAATCCAAGTTATTATTATCTGTTCAGCGAAGAAAGCCACAGCTCTGGCATCGCAAGTGTATTCGAGTCATGCTAATATAAAGATTTATATCGTTCGCTGCCTACACACATTTATTTTCCCATCGTCGAAAGAGAAGCGTGCACGTGCGCGAGGCTCATGGCGGACCTCGGGCATGGTGCATTTTAGCAAGGCAGTCTCGCATAGCTGCTGCCGCAGACAACTAAAACTTAATGCAACTACACATTCTCGATACGATAAAACTGGTATCGTGGTGGTTCAGCGATTGATACGTCGAAGCTTAGAGAAATCGAAAGATCGCGGATTCCCGCCGTTTCTGAGAGTTTGGCTGGGTGTACGGGTGTCAACATTCTTCATTTTATGCAACTACACATTCTCAATACGATAAAACTAGTATTGCATTTCTGCCGCGATTGATACGTCGAATCTTAGCGAATTCGAAAGATCGAGGATTCCGAGCGTTTCTGCGACATTCGCGGGCCATACGGGTTTCAAAACCCTTCACTTCATGGAACTACACATTTTCATTACGATAAAACTGGTATCGTGGTGCTGCAGCGATTGATACGTCGAAGCTTAGAGAAATCGAAAAAACCGCGGATGCTCGCCGTTTCTGAGAGTTTGGCTGGGTGTACGGGTGTCAAAATTCTTCATTATATGCAACTACACACTCTCAATACGATAAAACTGGTATCGCAGTTCTGTATCGATTGATACGTCGAATCATAGCGAAATCGAAAGATCGAGGATTCCGAGCGTTTCTGCGATATTCGCAGGGTGTACGGGTGTCAAAATCCTTTACTCTATGTAACTACAAATTTTCAATACGATAAAACTGGTATCGTGGTGCTGCAGCGATTGATACGTCGAAGCTTAGAGAAATCGAAAGATCGCGGATTCCTGCCGTTTCTTAGAGTTTGGCTGGGTGTACGAGTATCAAAATTCTTCATTTTATGCAACTACACACTCTCAATACGATAAAACTGGTATTGCATTTCTGCAGCGATTGATACGTCGAATCTTAGCGAAATCGAAAGATCGAGGATTTCGAGCGTTTCAGCGACATCCGCGGGGTGTACGGGTGTCAAAAGCCTTTACTTTATGCAACTACACATTCTCAATACGATAAAACTGGTATCGTGGTGGTGCAGCGATTGATACGTCGAAGCTTATAGAAATCGAAAGATCGCGGATTCCCGCCGTTTCTGAGAGTTTGGCTGGGTGTACGGGTGTCAAAAGCCTTTACTTTATGCAACTACACATTCTCAATACGACAAAACTGGTATCGTGGTGCTGCAGCGATTGATACGTCGAAGCTCAGAGAAATCGAAAGATCGCGGATTCCCGCCGTTTCTGAGAGTTTCGCTGGGTGTACGGGTGTCAAAATTCTTCATTTTATGCAACTACACACTCTCAATACGATACAACTAGTATTGCAGTTCTGCAGCGATTGATACATCGAATCTTAGCGAAATCGAAAGATCGAGGATTTCGAGCGTTTCGGCGACATTCGCGTGGTGTAGGTGTGTCGAAACCCTTTAATTTATGCAACTACACATTTTTAATACGATAAAACTGGTATCGTGGTGCTGCAGCGATTGATACGTCGAAGCTTAGAGAAATCGAAAGATCGCGGATTCCCGCCGTTTCTGAGAGTTTGGCTGGGTGTACGTGTGACAACATTCTTCATTTTATGCAACTACACACTCTCATTACGATAAAACTGGTATTGCATTTCTGCAGCGATTGATACGTCGAATCTTAGCGAAATCGAAAGATCGAGGATTTCGAGCGTTTCAGCGACATCCGCGGGGTGTACGGGTGTCAAAAGCCTTTACTTTATGCAACTACACATTCTCAATACGATAAAACTGGTATCGTGGTGGTGCAGCGATTGATACGTCGAAGCTTATAGAAATCGAAAGATCGCGGATTCCCGCCGTTTCTGAGAATTTGGCTGGGTGTACGGGTGTCAAAAGCCTTTACTTTATGCAACTACACATTCTCAATACGATAAAACTGGTATCGTGGTGCTGCAGCGATTGATACGTCGAAGCTTAGAGAAATCGAATGATCGCGGATTCCCGCCGTTTCTGAGAGTTTGGCTGGGTGTACGGGTGTCAAAAGCCTTTACTTTATGCAACTACACATTCTCAATACGATAAAACTGGTATCGTGGTGCTGCAGCGATTGATACGTCGAAGCTTAGAGAAATCGAATGATCGCGGATTCCCGCCGTTTCTGAGAGTTTGGCTGGGTGTACGGGTGTCAAAATTCTTCATTTTATGCATCTACACATTATCAATACGATCAAACTGGTATTGCAGTTCTGCAGCGATTGATACGTCGAATCTTAGCGAAATCGAATGATCGCGGATTCCCGCCGCTTCTAAGAGTTTGGCTGGGTGTACGGGTGTCAACATTCTTCATTTTATGCAACTACACATTCTCAATACGATAAAACTAGTTTTGCATTTCTGCCGCGATTGATACGTCGAATCTTAGCGAATTCGAAAGATCGAGGATTCCGAGCGTTTCTGCGACATTCGCGGGCCATACGGGTTTCAAAACCCTTCACTTCATGGAACTACACATTTTCATTACGATAAAACTGGTATCGTGGTGCTGCAGCGATTGATACGTCGAAGCTTAGAGAAATCGAAAAATCCGCGGATGCTCGCCGTTTCTGAGAGTTTGGCTGGGTGTACGGGTGTCAAAATTCTTCATTATATGCAACTACACACTCTCAATACGATAAAAATGGTATCGCAGTTCTGTATCGATTGATACGTCGAATCATAGCGAAATCGAAAGATCGAGGATTCCGAGCGTTTCTGCGATATTCGCAGGGTGTACGGGTGTCAAAATCCTTTACTCTATGTAACTACACATTTTCAATACGATAAAACTGGTATCGTGGTGCTGCAGCGATTGATACGTCGAAGCTTAGAGAAATCGAAAGATCGCGGATTCCTGCCGTTTCTTAGAGTTTGGCTGGGTGTACGAGTATCAAAATTCTTCATTTTATGCAACTACACACTCTCAATACGATAAAACTGGTATTGCATTTCTGCAGCGATTGATACGTCGAATCTTAACGAAATCGAAAGATCGAAGATTTCGAGTGTTTCAGCGACATCCGCGGGGTGTACGGGTGTCAAAAGCCTTTACTTTATGCAACTACGCATTCTCAATACGATAAAACTGGTATCGTGGTGGTGCAGCGATTGATACGTCGAAGCTTATAGAAATCGAAAGATCGCGGATTCCCGCCGTTTCTGAGAGTTTGGCTGGGTGTACGGGTGTCAAAAGCCTTTACTTTATGCAACTACACATTCTCAATACGACAAAACTGGTATCGTGGTGCTGCAGCGATTGATACGTCGAAGCTCAGAGAAATCGAAAGATCGCGGATTCCCGCCGTTTCTGAGAGTTTCGCTGGGTGTACGGCTGTCAAAATTCTTCATTTTATGCAACTACACATTATCAATACGATCAAACTGGTATTGCAGTTCTGCAGCGATTGATACGTCGAATCTTAGCGAAATCGAATGATCGCGGATTCCCGCCGCTTCTAAGAGTTTGGCTGGGTGTACGGGTGTCAAGATTCTTAATTTTATGCAACTACACCCTCTCAATTCGATACAACTAGTATTGCAGTTCTGCAACGATTGATACGTCGAATCTTAGCGCAATCGAAAGATCGAGGATTCCGAGCGTTCCAACGACATTCGCCGGGTGTACGGGTGTCAAAAGCCTTGACTTTATGGAACTACACATTCTCAATACGATAAAACTGGTAGCGTGGTACTACGGCGATTGATACGTCGAAGCTTAGAGAAATCGAATGATCGCAGGTTCCCGCCGTTTATGAGCGTTTGGCTGGGTGTACTGGTGTCAAGATTCTTCATTTTATGCACCTACACACTCTCAATATGATAAAACTGGTATCGCAGTTCTGTATCGATTAATACGTCGAATCTTGGCGAAATCGAAAGAACCCTGATTCCCTCCTCTTCTAAGAGTTTGACTGGGTGTACGGGTATCAAAATTCTTCATTTTATGCATCTACACACTCTCAATACCATAAAACTAGTATTGCAGTTCTGCAGCGATTGATACGTCGAATCTTAGCGAAATCGAAAGATCAAGGATTCCGAGCGTTTCGGCGACATTCACGGGGTGTACGTGTGTCGAATCCCTTAACTTTATGCAACTACACATTTTTAATACGATAAAACTGGTATCGTGGTGCTGCAGCGATTGATACGTCGAAGCTTAGAGAAATCGAAAGACCGCGGATTCCCGCCGTTTTTGAGAGCTCGGCTGGGTTTACGGGTGTCAATATTCTTTATTTTACGCAACTACACACTCTCAATACGATAAAACTGGTATCGAAGTTCTGTATCGATTGATACGTCGAATCTTAGCGAAATCGAAAGATTGAAGATTCCGAGCGTTCCGACGACATTGGCGGGGTGTACGGGTGTCAAGATTCTTCATTATATGCACCTACACACTCTCAATACCATAAAACTAGTATTGCAGTTCTGCAGCGATTGATACGTCGAATCTTAGCGAAATCGAAAGATCGAGGATTCCGAGCGTTTCTGCGACATTCGCAGGGTGTACGGGTTTCAGAACCCTTCACTTTATGCAACTACACATTTTCAATACGATAAAACTGGTATCTTGGTGCTGCAGCGATTGATACGTCGAAGCTTAGAGAAATCGAAAGATCGCGGATTCCCGTCGTTTCTGAGAGCTTGGCTGGGTGTACGGGTGTCAAAATTCTTCATTTTATGCAACTACACACTCTCGATACGATAAAACTGGTATCGCAGTTCTGTATCGATTGATACGTCGAATCATAGCGAAATCGAAAGATCGAGGATTCCGAGCGTTCCGACGACATTCGCGGGGTGTAAGGGTGTCAAAAGTCTTCATTTTATGCAACTACACACTCGTAATACGATAAAACTAGTATTGCAGTTCACCAGCGACTGATACGTCGAATATTAGCGAAATCGAAAGGTCGAGGATTCCGAGCGTTTCTGCGACATTCGCGGGGTGTACGGCTGTCAAAAGCCTTTACTTTATGCAACTACACATTCTCAATACGATAAAACTAGTATCGTGGTGGTTCAGCCATTGATACGTCGAAGCTTAGAGAAATCGAAAGATCGCGGATTCCCGCCGTTTCTGAGAGTTTGGCTGGGTGTACGGGTGTCAACATTCTTCATTTTATGCAACTACACAGTCTCAATACGATAAAACTAGTATTGCATTTCTGCCGCGATTGATACGTCGAATCTTAGCGAATTCGAAAGATCGAGGATTTCGAGCGTTTCTGCGATATTCGCGGGCCATACGGGTTTCAAAACCCTTCACTTCATGGAACTACACATTTTCATTACGATAAAACTGGTATCGTGGTGCTGCAGCGATTGATACGTCGAAGCTTAGAGAAATCGAAAAAACCGCGGATGCTCGCCGTTTCTGAGAGTGTGGCTGGGTGTACGGGTGTCAAAATTGTTCATTATATGCAACTACACACTCTCAATACGATAAAACTGGTATCGCAGTTCTGTATCGATTGATACGTCGAATCATAGCGAAATCGAAAGATCGAGGATTCCGAGCGTTTCTGCGATATTCGCCGGGTGTACGGGTGTCAAAATCCTTTACTCTATGCAACTACACATTTTCAATACGATAAAACTGGTATCGTGGTGCTGCAGCGATTGATACGTCGAAGCTTAGAGAAATCGAAAGATCGCGGATTCCTACCGTTTCTTAGAGTTTGGCTGCGTGTACGAGTATCAAAATTCTTCATTTTATGCAACTACACACTCGTCATACGATAAAACTAGTATTGCAGTTCACCAGCGACTGATACGTCGAATCTTAGCGAAATCGAAAGATCGAGGATTTCGAGCGTTTCAGCGACATCCGCGGGGTGTACGGGTGTCAAAAGCCTTTACTTTATGCAACTACACATTCTCAATACGATAAAACTGGTATCGTGGTGGTGCAGCGATTGATACGTCGAAGCTCATAGAAATCGAAAGATCGCGGATTCCCGCCGTTTCTGAGAGTTTGGCTGGGTGTACGGGTGTCAAAAGCCTTTACTTCATGCAACTACACATTCTCAATACGATAAAACTGGTATCGTGGTGCTGCAGCGATTGATACGTCGAAGCTCAGAGAAATCGAAAGATCGCGGATTCCCGCCGTTTCTGAGAGTTTCGCTGGGTGTACGGGTGTCAAAATTCTTCATTTTATGCAACTACACACTCTCAATACGATACAACTAGTATTGCAGTTCTGCAGCGATTGATACATCGAATCTTAGCGAAATCGAAAGATCGAGGATTTCGAGCGTTTCGGCGACATTCGCGGGGTGTAGGTGTGTCGAAACCCTTTAATTTATGCAACTACACATTTTTAATACCATAAAACTGGTATCGTGGTGCTGCAGCGATTGATACGTCGAAGCTTAGAGAAATCGAAAGATCGCGGATTCCCGCCGTTTCTGAGAGTTTAGCTGGGTGTACGTGTGACAACATTCTTCATTTTATGCAACTACACACTCTCATTACGATAAAACTGGTATTGCATTTCTGCAGCGATTGATACGTCGAATCTTAGCGAAATCGAAAGATCGAGGATTTCGAGCGTTTCAGCGACATCCGCGGGGTGTATGGGTGTCAAAAGCCTTTACTTTATGCAACTACACATTCTCAATACGATAAAACTGGTATCGTGGTGGTGCAGCGATTGATACGTCGAAGCTTATAGAAATCGAAAGATCGCGGATTCCCGCCGTTTCTGAGAGTTTGGCTGGGTGTACGGGTGTCAAAAGCCTTTACTTTATGCAACTACACATTCTCAATACGATAAAACTGGTATCGTGGTGCTGCAGCGATTGATACGTCGAAGCTTAGAGAAATCGAATGATCGCGGATTCCCGTCGTTTCTGAGAGCTTGGCTGGGTGTACGGGTGTCAAAATTCTTCATTTTATGCAACTACACACTCTCAATACGATACAACTAGTATCGCAGTTCTGCAGCGATTGATACATCGAATCTTAGCGAAATCGAAAGATCGAGGATTTCGAGCGTTTCGGCGACATTCGCGGGGTGTAGGTGTGTCGAGACCCTTTAATTTATGCAACTACACATTTTTAATACGATAAAACTGGTATCGTGGTGCTGCAGCGATTGATACGTCGAAGCTTAGAGAAATCGAAAGATCGCGGATTCCCGCCGTTTCTGAGAGTTTGGCTGGGTGTACGTGTGACAACATTCTTCATTTTATGCAACTACACACTCTCATTACGATAAAACTGGTATTGCATTTCTGCAGCGATTGATACGTCGAATCTTAGCGCAATCGAAAGATCGAGGATTTCGAGCGTTTCAGCGACATCCGCGGGGTGTACGGGTGTCAAAAGCCTTTACTTTATGCAACTACACATTCTCAATACGATAAAACTGGTATCGTGGTGGTGCAGCGATTGATACGTCGAAGCTTATAGAAATCGAAAGATCGCGGATTCCCGCCGTTTCAGAGAGTTTGGCTGGGTGTACGGGTGTCAAAAGCCTTTACATTATGCAACTACACATTCTCAATACGATAAAACTGGTATCGTGGTGCTGCAGCGATTGATACGTCGAAGCTTAGAGAAATCGAATGATCGCGGATTCCCGTCGTTTCTGAGAGCTTGGCTGGGTGTACGGGTGTCAAAATTCTTCATTTTATGCAACTACACACTCTCAATACGATACAACTAGTATCGCAGTTCTGCAGCGATTGATACATCGAAACTTAGCGAAATCGAAAGATCGAGGATTTCGAGCGTTTCGGCGACATTCGCGGGGTGTAGGTGTGTCGAGACCCTTTAATTTATGCAACTACACATTTTTAATACGATAAAACTGGTATCGTGGTGCTGCAGCGATTGATACGTCGAAGCTTAGAGAAATCGAAAGATCGCGGATTCCCGCCGTTTTTGAGAGCTCGGCTGGGTTTACGGGTGTCAATATTCTTTATTTTACGCAACTACACACTCTCAATACGATAAAACTGGTATCGAAGTTCTGTATCGATTGATACGTCGAATCTTAGCGAAATCGAAAGATTGAAGATTCCGAGCGTTCCGACGACATTGGCGGGGTGTACGGGTGTCAAGATTCTTCATTATATGCACCTACACACTCTCAATACCATAAAACTAGTATTGCAGTTCTGCAGCGATTGATACGTCGAATCTTAGCGAAATCGAAAGATCGAGGATTCCGAGCGTTTCTGCGACATTCGCAGGGTGTACGGGTTTCAGAACCCTTCACTTTATGCAACTACACATTTTCAATACGATAAAACTGGCATCTTGGTGCTGCAGCGATTGATACGTCGAAGCTTAGAGAAATCGAAAGATCGCGGATTCCCGTCGTTTCTGAGAGCTTGGCTGGGTGTACGGGTGTCAAAATTCTTCATTTTATGCAACTACACACTCTCGATACGATAAAACTGGTATCGCAGTTCTGTATCGATTGATACGTCGAATCATAGCGAAATCGAAAGATCGAGGATTCCGAGCGTTTCTGCGACATTCGCAGGGTGTACGGGTTTCAGAACCCTTCACTTTATGCAACTACACATTTTCAATACGATAAAACTGGCATCTTGGTGCTACAGCGATTGATACGTCGAAGCTTAGAGAAATCGAAAGATCGCGGATTCCCGTCGTTTCTGAGAGCTTGGCTGGGTGTACGGGTGTCAAAATTCTTCATTTTATGCAACTACACACTCTCGATACGATAAAACTGGTATCGCAGTTCTGTATCGATTGATACGTCGAATCATAGCGAAATCGAAAGATCGAGGATTCCGAGCGTTTCTGCGATATTCGCAGGGTGTACGGGTGTCAAAATCCTTTACTCTATGCAACTACACATTTTCAATACGATAAAACGGGTATCGTGGTGCTGCAGCGATTGATACGTCGATGCTTAGCGAAATCGAGAGATCGAGGATTCCCGCCGTTTCTTAGACTTTGGTTGGCTGTACGGGTGTCAAAATCCTTTATTCTATGTAACTACACACTCTCAATACGATAAAACTGGTATCGTGGTGTTGCATCGATTGATCCGTCAATGCTTAGCGAAATCGAAAGATCGAGGATTCCCGCGGTTTCTGAGACTTTGGCTGGCTGTACGGGTGTCAAAATCCTTTATTCTATGTAACTACACACTCTCAATACGATAAAACTGGTATCGCAGTTCTGCAGCGATTGATACGTCGAAGCTTAGCGAAATCGAAAGATCGAGGATTCCCGCCGTTTCTGAGACTTTGGCTGGCTGTACGGGTGACAAAATCCTTTATTTTATGTAACTACACACTCTCAATACGATAAAACTGGTATCGTGAAGCTGCAGCGATTGATACGTCGATGCTTAGCGACATCGAGAGATCGAGGATTCCCGGCGCTTCTTAGACTTTGGCTGGCTGTACGGGTGTCAAAATCCTTTATTTTATGTAACTACAGACTCTCAATACGATAAAACTGGTATCGTGGTGCTGCATCGATTGATCCGTCAATGCTTAGCGAAATCGAAAGATCGAGGATTCCCGCCGTTTCTGCGACTTTGGCTGGCTGTACGGGTGTCAAAATCCTTTATTCTATGTAACTACACACTCTCAATACGATAAAACTGGTATCGTGGTGCTGCAGCGATTGATACGTCGATGCTTAGCGACATCGAGAGATCGAGGATTCCCGGCGTTTCTTAGTGTTTGGCTGGGTCCACGCATGTCAAAATTCTTTATTTCATGCAACTCCTCTTACAACACGATAAAACGGGTATCGTGGTGCTGCAGCGATTGATACGTCGATGCCTAGCGACATCGAGAGATCGAGGATTCCCGGCGTTTCTGAGAGTTTGGCTGGGCGCACGGGTGTCAAAATTCTTAATTTCATGCAACTACACACTTCCAATACGATAAAACTGGTATCGTGGTGCTGCAGCGATTGATACGTCGATGCTTAGCGACATCGAGAGATCGAGGAATCCCGGCGTTTCTTAGACTTTGGCTGGCTGTACGGGTGTCAAAATCCTTTATTCTATGTAACTACACACTCTCAATACGTTAAAACTGGTATCGTGGTGCTGCAGCGATTGATCCGTCAATGCTTAGCGAAATCGAAAGATCGAGGATTCCCGCCGTTTCTGAGACTTTGGCTGGCTGTACGGGTGTCAAAATCCTTTATTTTATGTAACTACAGACTCTCAAAACGATAAAACTGGTATCGTGGTGCTGCAGCGATTGATACGTCGATGCTTGGCGAAATCGAGAGATCGAGGATTCCCGGCGTTGCTGAGAGTTTGGCTGGGTTTACGGGTGTGAAAATTCCTAATTTCATGCAACTACACACTTACAATACGATAAAACGGGTATCGTGGTGCTGCAGCGATTGATCCGTCGATGCTTAGTGAAATCGAGAGATCCAGGATTCCCGGCGTTTCTGAGAGTTTGACTGGGTGTACGGGTGTGAAAATTCTCTATTTCATGCAACTACACACTTGCAATTCGATAAAACGCGTATCGTGGTGCTGCAGCGATTGATACGTCGATGCTTAGCGACATCGAGAGATCGAGAATTCCCGGCGTTTCTGAGAGTTTGACTGGGCGTACGGGTGACAAAATTCTTTATTCTATGTAACTACACACTCTCAATACGATAAAACTGGTATCGTGGTGCTGCAGCGATTGATCCGTCAATGCTTAGCGAAATCGAAGGATCGAGGATTCCCGCGGTTTCTGAGACTTTGGCTGGCTGTACGGGTGTCAAAATCCTTTATTCTATGTAACTACACACTCTCAATACGATAACACTGGTACCGTGGTGCTGCAGCGATTGATACGTCGATGCTTAGCGACATCGAGCGATCGAGGATTCCCGGCGTTTCTTAGTGTTTGGCTGGGTGTACGCATGTCAAAATTCTTTATTTCATGCAACTACACACTTACAATACGATAAAACGGGTATCGTGGTGCTGCAGCGATTGATACGTCGATGCTTAGCGAAATCGAGAGATCGAGGATTCCCGCCGTTTCTTAGACTTTGGTTGGCTGTACGGGTGTCAAAATCCTTTATTCTATGTAACTACATACTCTCAATACGATAAAACTGGTATCGTGGTGCTGCAGCGATTGATCCGTCAATGCTTAGCGAAATCGAAGGATCGAGGATTCCCGCGGTTTCTGAGACTTTGGCTGGCTGTACGGGTGTCAAAATCCTTTATTCTATGTAACTACACACTCTCAATACGATAACACTGGTACCGTGGTGCTGCAGCGATTGATACGTCGATGCTTAGCGACATCGAGCGATCGAGGATTCCCGGCGTTTCTTAGTGTTTGGCTGGGTGTACGCATGTCAAAATTCTTTATTTCATGCAACTACACACTTACAATACGATAAAACGGGTATCGTGGTGCTGCAGCGATTGATACGTCGATGCTTAGCGAAATCGAGAGATCGAGGATTCCCGGCGTTTCTGAGAGTTTGACTGGGTGTACGGGAGTGAAAATTCTTTATTTCATGCAACTACACACTTGCAATACGATAAAACGCGTATCGTGGTGCTGCAGCGATTGATACGTCGATGCTTAGCGACATCGAGAGATAGAGGATTCCCGGCGTTTCTTAGTGTTTGGCTGGCTGTACGCATGTCAAAATTCGTTATTTCATACAAATACACACTTACAATACGATAAAACGGGTATCGTGGTGCTGCAGCGATTGATACGTCGATGCTTAGCGACATCGAGAGACCGAGGATTCCCGGCGTTTCTTAGTGTTTGGCTGGGTTTACGCATGTCAAAATTCTTTATTTCATGCAACTACACTTTTACTATACGATAAAACGGGTATCGTGGTGCTGCAGCGATTGATACGTCGATGCTTAGCGAAATCGAGAGATCGAGGATTCCCGCCGTTTCTTAGACTTTGGTTGGCTGTACGGGTGTCAAAATCCTTTATTCTATGTAACTACACACTCTCAATACGATAAAACTGGTATCGTGGTGCTGCAGCGATTGATACGTCGATGCTTAGCGACGTCGAGCGATCGAGGATTCCCGGCGTTTCTTAGTGTTTGGCTGGGTGTACGCATGTGAAAATTCTTTATTTCATGCAACTACACACTTACAATACGATAAAACGGGTATCGTGGTGCTGCAGCGATTGATACGTCGATGCTTAGCGAAATCGAGAGATCGAGGATTCCCGGCGTTGCTGGGAGTTTGGCTGGGTGTACGGGTGTGAAAATTCCTTATTTCATGCAACTACACACTTACAATACGATAAAACGGGTATCGTGGTGCTGCAGCGATTGATCCGTCGATGGTTAGTGAAATCGAGAGATCGAGGATTCCCGGCGTTTCTGAGAGTTTGACTGGGTGTACGGGTGTAAAAATTCTCTATTTCATGCAATTACACACTTGCAATACGATAAAACGTGTATCGTGGTGTTGCAGCGATTGATACGTCGATGCTTAGCGACATCGAGAGATCGAGGATTCCCGGCGTTTCTTAGACTTTGGCTGGCTGTACGGGTGTCAAAATCCTTTATTTTATGTAACTACACATTCTCAAAACGATAAAACTGGTATCGTGGTGCTGCAGCGATTGATCCGTCAATGCTTAGCGAAATCGAAAGATCGAGGATTCCCGCCGTTTCTGAGACTTTGGCTGGCTGTACGGGTGTCAAAATCCTTTATTCTATGTAACGACACACTCTCAATACGATAAAACTGGTATCGTGCTGCTGCAGCGATTGATACGTCGATGCTTAGCGACATCGAGAGATCGAGGATTCCCGGCGTTTCTTAGTGTTTGGCTGGGTCTACGCATGTCAAAATCCTTTATTTCATGCAACTACACTCTTAAAACACGATAAAACGGGTATCGAGGTGCTGCAGCGATTGATACGTTGATGCTTAGTGAAATCGAGAGATCGAGGATTCCCGGCGTTTCCGAGAGTTTGACTGGGTGTACGGGTGTGAAAATTCTCTATTTCATGCAACTACACACTTGCAATACGATAAAACGCGTATCGTGGTACTGCAGCGATTGATACGTCGATGCTTAGTGACATCGAGAGATCGATGATTCCCGGCGTTTATGAGAGTTTGGCTGGGTGTACGCATGTCAAAATTCTTGATTTCATGCAACTGAAGACTTACAATACAATAAAACGGGTATCGTGGTGCTGCAGCGATTGATACATCGATGCTTAGCGAAATCGAGAGATCGAGGATTCCCGGCGTTTCTGAGAGTTTGACTGGGTGTACGGGAGTGAAAATTCTTTATTTCATGCAACTACACACTTGCAATACGATAAAACGCGTATCGTGGTGCTGCAGCGATTGATACGTCGATGCTTAGCGACATCGAGAGATAGAGGATTCCCGGCGTTTCTTAGTGTTTGGCTGGCTGTACGCATGTCAAAATTCGTTATTTCATACAAATACACACTTACAATACGATAAAACGGGTATCGTGGTGCTGCAGCGATTGATACGTCGATGCTTAGCGACATCGAGAGACCGAGGATTCCCGGCGTTTCTTAGTGTTTGGCTGGGTTTACGCATGTCAAAATTCTTCATTTCATGCAACTACACTTTTACTATACGATAAAACGGGTATCGTGGTGCTGCAGCGATTGATACGTCGATGCTTAGCGAAATCGAGAGATCGAGGATTCCCGCCGTTTCTTAGACTTTGGTTGGCTGTACGGGTGTCAAAATCCTTTATTCTATGTAACTACACACTCTCAATACGATAAAACTGGTATCGTGGTGCTGCAGCGATTGATACGTCGATGCTTAGCGACATCGAGCGATCGAGGATTCCCGGCGTTTCTTAGTGTTTGGCTGGGTGTACGCATGTCAAAATTCTTTATTTCATGCAACTACACACTTACAATACGATAAAACGGGTATCGTGGTGCTGCAGCGATTGATACGTCGATGCTTAGCGAAATCGAGAGATCGAGGATTCCCGGCGTTGCTGAGAGTTTGGCTGGGTGTACGGGTGTGAAAATTCCTTATTTCATGCAACTACACACTCACAATACGATAAAACGGGTATCGTGGTGCTGCAGCGATTGATCCGTCGATGGTTAGTGAAATCGAGAGATCGAGGATTCCCGGCGTTTCTGAGAGTTTGACTTGGTGTACGGGTGTGAAAATTCTCTATTTCATGCAATTACACACTTGCAATACGATAAAACGTGTATCGTGGTGCTGCAGCGATTGATACGTCGATGCTTAGCGACATCGAGAGATCGAGGATTCCCGGCGTTTCTGAGAGTTTGACTGGACGTACGGGTGACAAAATTCTTTATTCTATGTAACTACACACTCTCAATACGATAAAACTGGTATCGTGGTGCTGCAGCGATTGATCCGCCAATGCTTAGCGAAATCGAAAGATCGAGGATTCCCGCGGTTTCTGAGACTTTGGCTGGCTGTACGCGTGTCAAAATCCTTTATTCTATGTAACTACACACTCTCAATACGATACCACTGGTATCGTGGTGCTGCAGCGATTGATACGTCGATGCTTAGCAACATCGAGCGATCGAGGATTCCCGGCGTTTCTTAGTGTTTGGCTGGGTGTACGCATGTCAAAATTCTTTATTTCATGCAACTACACACTTACAATACGATGAAACGGGTATCGTGGTGATGCAGCGATTGATACGTCGATGCTTAGCGAAATCGAGAGATCGAGGATTCCCGGCGTTGCTGAGAGTTTGGCTGGGTGTACGGGTGTGAAAATTCCTTATTTCATGCAACTACACACTTACAATACGATAAAACGGGTATCGTGGTGCTGCAGCGATTGATCCGTCGATGCCTAGTGAAATCGAGAGATCGAGGATTCCCGGCGTTTCTGAGAGTTTGACTGGGTGTACGGGTTTGAAAATTCTCTATTTCATGCAACTACACACTTGCAATACGATAAAACGTGTATCGTGGTGCTGCAGCGATTGATACGTCGATGCTTAGCGACATCGAGAGATCGAGGATTCCCGGCGTTTCTGAGAGTTTGACTGGACGTACGGGTGACAAAATTCTTTATTCTATGTAACTACACACTCCCAATACGATAAAACTGGTATCGTGGTGCTGCAGCGATTGAACCGCCAATGCTTAGCGATATCGAAAGATCGAGGATTCCCTCGGTTTCTGAGACTTTGGCTTGCTGTACGGGTGTCAAAATCCTTTATTCTATGTAACTACTCACTCTCAATACGATAACACTGGTATCGTGGTGCTGCAGCGATTGATACGTCGATGCTTAGCGACATCGAGCGATCGAGGATTCCCGGCGTTTCTTAGTGTTTGGCTGGGTGTACGCATGTCAAAATTCTTTATTGCATGCAACTACACACTTACAATACGATAAAACGGGTATCGTGGTGCTGCAGCGATTGATACGTCGATGCTTAGCGAAATCGAGAGATCGAGGATTCTCGGCGTTGCTGAGAGTTTGGCTGGGTGTACGGGTGTGAAAATTCCTTATTTCATGCAACTACACACTTACAATACGATAAAACGGGTATCGTGGTGCTGCAGCGATTGATCCGTCGATGCTTAGTGAGATCGAGAGATCGAGGATTCCCGGCGTTTCTGGAAGTTTGACTGGGTGTACGGGTGTGAAAATTCTCTATTTCATGCAACTACACACTTGCAATACGATAAAACGCGTATCGTGGTGCTGCAGCGATTGATACGTCGAATCATAGCGAAATCGAAAGATCGAGGATTCCGAGCGTTTCTGCGATATTCGCAGGGTGTACGGGTGTCAAAATCCTTTACTCTATGCAACTACACATTTTCAATACGATAAAACGGGTATCGTGGTGCTGCAGCGATTGATACGTCGATGCTTAGCGAAATCGAGAGATCGAGGATTCCCGCCGTTTCTTAGACTTTGGTTGGCTGTACGGGTGTCAAAATCCTTTATTCTATGTAACTACACACTCTCAATACGATAAAACTGGTATCGTGGTGTTGCATCGATTGATCCGTCAATGCTTAGCGAAATCGAAAGATCGAGGATTCCCGCGGTTTCTGAGACTTTGGCTGGCTGTACGGGTGTCAAAATCCTTTATTCTATGTAACTACACACTCTCAATACGATAAAACTGGTATCGCAGTTCTGCAGCGATTGATACGTCGAAGCTTAGCGAAATCGAAAGATCGAGGATTCCCGCCGTTTCTGAGACTTTGGCTGGCTGTACGGGTGACAAAATCCTTTATTTTATGTAACTACACACTCTCAATACGATAAAACTGGTATCGTGAAGCTGCAGCGATTGATACGTCGATGCTTAGCGACATCGAGAGATCGAGGATTCCCGGCGCTTCTTAGACTTTGGCTGGCTGTACGGGTGTCAAAATCCTTTATTTTATGTAACTACAGACTCTCAATACGATAAAACTGGTATCGTGGTGCTGCATCGATTGATCCGTCAATGCTTAGCGAAATCGAAAGATCGAGGATTCCCGCCGTTTCTGCGACTTTGGCTGGCTGTACGGGTGTCAAAATCCTTTATTCTATGTAACTACACACTCTCAATACGATAAAACTGGTATCGTGGTGCTGCAGCGATTGATACGTCGATGCTTAGCGACATCGAGAGATCGAGGATTCCCGGCGTTTCTTAGTGTTTGGCTGGGTCCACGCATGTCAAAATTCTTTATTTCATGCAACTCCTCTTACAACACGATAAAACGGGTATCGTGGTGCTGCAGCGATTGATACGTCGATGCCTAGCGACATCGAGAGATCGAGGATTCCCGGCGTTTCTGAGAGTTTGGCTGGGCGCACGGGTGTCAAAATTCTTAATTTCATGCAACTACACACTTCCAATACGATAAAACTGGTATCGTGGTGCTGCAGCGATTGATACGTCGATGCTTAGCGACATCGAGAGATCGAGGAATCCCGGCGTTTCTTAGACTTTGGCTGGCTGTACGGGTGTCAAAATCCTTTATTCTATGTAACTACACACTCTCAATACGATAAAACTGGTATCGTGGTGCTGCAGCGATTGATCCGTCAATGCTTAGCGAAATCGAAAGATCGAGGATTCCCGCCGTTTCTGAGACTTTGGCTGGCTGTACGGGTGTCAAAATCCTTTATTTTATGTAACTACAGACTCTCAAAACGATAAAACTGGTATCGTGGTGCTGCAGCGATTGATACGTCGATGCTTGGCGAAATCGAGAGATCGAGGATTCCCGGCGTTGCTGAGAGTTTGGCTGGGTTTACGGGTGTGAAAATTCCTAATTTCATGCAACTACACACTTACAATACGATAAAACGGGTATCGTGGTGCTGCAGCGATTGATCCGTCGATGCTTAGTGAAATCGAGAGATCCAGGATTCCCGGCGTTTCTGAGAGTTTGACTGGGTGTACGGGTGTGAAAATTCTCTATTTCATGCAACTACACACTTGCAATTCGATAAAACGCGTATCGTGGTGCTGCAGCGATTGATACGTCGATGCTTAGCGACATCGAGAGATCGAGAATTCCCGGCGTTTCTGAGAGTTTGACTGGGCGTACGGGTGACAAAATTCTTTATTCTATGTAACTACACACTCTCAATACGATAAAACTGGTATCGTGGTGCTGCAGCGATTGATCCGTCAATGCTTAGCGAAATCGAAGGATCGAGGATTCCCGCGGTTTCTGAGACTTTGGCTGGCTGTACGGGTGTCAAAATCCTTTATTCTATGTAACTACACACTCTCAATACGATAACACTGGTACCGTGGTGCTGCAGCGATTGATACGTCGATGCTTAGCGACATCGAGCGATCGAGGATTCCCGGCGTTTCTTAGTGTTTGGCTGGGTGTACGCATGTCAAAATTCTTTATTTCATGCAACTACACACTTACAATACGATAAAACGGGTATCGTGGTGCTGCAGCGATTGATACGTCGATGCTTAGCGAAATCGAGAGATCGAGGATTCCCGCCGTTTCTTAGACTTTGGTTGGCTGTACGGGTGTCAAAATCCTTTATTCTATGTAACTACATACTCTCAATACGATAAAACTGGTATCGTGGTGCTGCAGCGATTGATCCGTCAATGCTTAGCGAAATCGAAGGATCGAGGATTCCCGCGGTTTCTGAGACTTTGGCTGGCTGTACGGGTGTCAAAATCCTTTATTCTATGTAACTACACACTCTCAATACGATAACACTGGTACCGTGGTGCTGCAGCGATTGATACGTCGATGCTTAGCGACATCGAGCGATCGAGGATTCCCGGCGTTTCTTAGTGTTTGGCTGGGTGTACGCATGTCAAAATTCTTTATTTCATGCAACTACACACTTACAATACGATAAAACGGGTATCGTGGTGCTGCAGCGATTGATACGTCGATGCTTAGCGAAATCGAGAGATCGAGGATTCCCGGCGTTTCTGAGAGTTTGACTGGGTGTACGGGAGTGAAAATTCTTTATTTCATGCAACTACACACTTGCAATACGATAAAACGCGTATCGTGGTGCTGCAGCGATTGATACGTCGATGCTTAGCGACATCGAGAGATAGAGGATTCCCGGCGTTTCTTAGTGTTTGGCTGGCTGTACGCATGTCAAAATTCGTTATTTCATACAAATACACACTTACAATACGATAAAACGGGTATCGTGGTGCTGCAGCGATTGATACGTCGATGCTTAGCGACATCGAGAGACCGAGGATTCCCGGCGTTTCTTAGTGTTTGGCTGGGTTTACGCATGTCAAAATTCTTTATTTCATGCAACTACACTTTTACTATACGATAAAACGGGTATCGTGGTGCTGCAGCGATTGATACGTCGATGCTTAGCGAAATCGAGAGATCGAGGATTCCCGCCGTTTCTTAGACTTTGGTTGGCTGTACGGGTGTCAAAATCCTTTATTCTATGTAACTACACACTCTCAATACGATAAAACTGGTATCGTGGTGCTGCAGCGATTGATACGTCGATGCTTAGCGACATCGAGCGATCGAGGATTCCCGGCGTTTCTTAGTGTTTGGCTGGGTGTACGCATGTGAAAATTCTTTATTTCATGCAACTACACACTTACAATACGATAAAACGGGTATCGTGGTGCTGCAGCGATTGATACGTCGATGCTTAGCGAAATCGAGAGATCGAGGATTCCCGGCGTTGCTGGGAGTTTGGCTGGGTGTACGGGTGTGAAAATTCCTTATTTCATGCAACTACACACTTACAATACGATAAAACGGGTATCGTGGTGCTGCAGCGATTGATCCGTCGATGGTTAGTGAAATCGAGAGATCGAGGATTCCCGGCGTTTCTGAGAGTTTGACTGGGTGTACGGGTGTAAAAATTCTCTATTTCATGCAATTACACACTTGCAATACGATAAAACGTGTATCGTGGTGTTGCAGCGATTGATACGTCGATGCTTAGCGACATCGAGAGATCGAGGATTCCCGGCGTTTCTTAGACTTTGGCTGGCTGTACGGGTGTCAAAATCCTTTATTTTATGTAACTACACATTCTCAAAACGATAAAACTGGTATCGTGGTGCTGCAGCGATTGATCCGTCAATGCTTAGCGAAATCGAAAGATCGAGGATTCCCGCCGTTTCTGAGACTTTGGCTGGCTGTACGGGTGTCAAAATCCTTTATTCTATGTAACGACACACTCTCAATACGATAAAACTGGTATCGTGCTGCTGCAGCGATTGATACGTCGATGCTTAGCGACATCGAGAGATCGAGGATTCCCGGCGTTTCTTAGTGTTTGGCTGGGTCTACGCATGTCAAAATCCTTTATTTCATGCAACTACACTCTTAAAACACGATAAAACGGGTATCGAGGTGCTGCAGCGATTGATACGTTGATGCTTAGTGAAATCGAGAGATCGAGGATTCCCGGCGTTTCCGAGAGTTTGACTGGGTGTACGGGTGTGAAAATTCTCTATTTCATGCAACTACACACTTGCAATACGATAAAACGCGTATCGTGGTACTGCAGCGATTGATACGTCGATGCTTAGTGACATCGAGAGATCGATGATTCCCGGCGTTTATGAGAGTTTGGCTGGGTGTACGCATGTCAAAATTCTTGATTTCATGCAACTGAAGACTTACAATACAATAAAACGGGTATCGTGGTGCTGCAGCGATTGATACATCGATGCTTAGCGAAATCGAGAGATCGAGGATTCCCGGCGTTTCTGAGAGTTTGACTGGGTGTACGGGAGTGAAAATTCTTTATTTCATGCAACTACACACTTGCAATACGATAAAACGCGTATCGTGGTGCTGCAGCGATTGATACGTCGATGCTTAGCGACATCGAGAGATAGAGGATTCCCGGCGTTTCTTAGTGTTTGGCTGGCTGTACGCATGTCAAAATTCGTTATTTCATACAAATACACACTTACAATACGATAAAACGGGTATCGTGGTGCTGCAGCGATTGATACGTCGATGCTTAGCGACATCGAGAGACCGAGGATTCCCGGCGTTTCTTAGTGTTTGGCTGGGTTTACGCATGTCAAAATTCTTCATTTCATGCAACTACACTTTTACTATACGATAAAACGGGTATCGTGGTGCTGCAGCGATTGATACGTCGATGCTTAGCGAAATCGAGAGATCGAGGATTCCCGCCGTTTCTTAGACTTTGGTTGGCTGTACGGGTGTCAAAATCCTTTATTCTATGTAACTACACACTCTCAATACGATAAAACTGGTATCGTGGTGCTGCAGCGATTGATACGTCGATGCTTAGCGACATCGAGCGATCGAGGATTCCCGGCGTTTCTTAGTGTTTGGCTGGGTGTACGCATGTCAAAATTCTTTATTTCATGCAACTACACACTTACAATACGATAAAACGGGTATCGTGGTGCTGCAGCGATTGATACGTCGATGCTTAGCGAAATCGAGAGATCGAGGATTCCCGGCGTTGCTGAGAGTTTGGCTGGGTGTACGGGTGTGAAAATTCCTTATTTCATGCAACTACACACTCACAATACGATAAAACGGGTATCGTGGTGCTGCAGCGATTGATCCGTCGATGGTTAGTGAAATCGAGAGATCGAGGATTCCCGGCGTTTCTGAGAGTTTGACTTGGTGTACGGGTGTGAAAATTCTCTATTTCATGCAATTACACACTTGCAATACGATAAAACGTGTATCGTGGTGCTGCAGCGATTGATACGTCGATGCTTAGCGACATCGAGAGATCGAGGATTCCCGGCGTTTCTGAGAGTTTGACTGGACGTACGGGTGACAAAATTCTTTATTCTATGTAACTACACACTCTCAATACGATAAAACTGGTATCGTGGTGCTGCAGCGATTGATCCGCCAATGCTTAGCGAAATCGAAAGATCGAGGATTCCCGCGGTTTCTGAGACTTTGGCTGGCTGTACGCGTGTCAAAATCCTTTATTCTATGTAACTACACACTCTCAATACGATACCACTGGTATCGTGGTGCTGCAGCGATTGATACGTCGATGCTTAGCAACATCGAGCGATCGAGGATTCCCGGCGTTTCTTAGTGTTTGGCTGGGTGTACGCATGTCAAAATTCTTTATTTCATGCAACTACACACTTACAATACGATGAAACGGGTATCGTGGTGATGCAGCGATTGATACGTCGATGCTTAGCGAAATCGAGAGATCGAGGATTCCCGGCGTTGCTGAGAGTTTGGCTGGGTGTACGGGTGTGAAAATTCCTTATTTCATGCAACTACACACTTACAATACGATAAAACGGGTATCGTGGTGCTGCAGCGATTGATCCGTCGATGCCTAGTGAAATCGAGAGATCGAGGATTCCCGGCGTTTCTGAGAGTTTGACTGGGTGTACGGGTTTGAAAATTCTCTATTTCATGCAACTACACACTTGCAATACGATAAAACGTGTATCGTGGTGCTGCAGCGATTGATACGTCGATGCTTAGCGACATCGAGAGATCGAGGATTCCCGGCGTTTCTGAGAGTTTGACTGGACGTACGGGTGACAAAATTCTTTATTCTATGTAACTACACACTCCCAATACGATAAAACTGGTATCGTGGTGCTGCAGCGATTGAACCGCCAATGCTTAGCGATATCGAAAGATCGAGGATTCCCTCGGTTTCTGAGACTTTGGCTTGCTGTACGGGTGTCAAAATCCTTTATTCTATGTAACTACTCACTCTCAATACGATAACACTGGTATCGTGGTGCTGCAGCGATTGATACGTCGATGCTTAGCGACATCGAGCGATCGAGGATTCCCGGCGTTTCTTAGTGTTTGGCTGGGTGTACGCATGTCAAAATTCTTTATTGCATGCAACTACACACTTACAATACGATAAAACGGGTATCGTGGTGCTGCAGCGATTGATACGTCGATGCTTAGCGAAATCGAGAGATCGAGGATTCTCGGCGTTGCTGAGAGTTTGGCTGGGTGTACGGGTGTGAAAATTCCTTATTTCATGCAACTACACACTTACAATACGATAAAACGGGTATCGTGGTGCTGCAGCGATTGATCCGTCGATGCTTAGTGAGATCGAGAGATCGAGGATTCCCGGCGTTTCTGGAAGTTTGACTGGGTGTACGGGTGTGAAAATTCTCTATTTCATGCAACTACACACTTGCAATACGATAAAACGCGTATCGTGGTGCTGCAGCGATTGATACGTCGATGCTTAGCGACATCGAGAGATCGAGGATTCCCGGCGTTTCTGGGAGTTTGACTGGGCGTACGGGTGACAAAATTCTTTATTGCATGCTTCTACCCACTCTCAATACGATAAAACTGGTATCGTGGTGTTGCAGCGATTGATACGTCGATGCTTAGCGACATCGAGAGATCGAGGATTCCCGGCGTTTCTTAGACTTTGGCTGGCTGTACGGGTGTCAAAATTCTTTATTTTATGTAACTACACATTCTCAAAACGATAAAACTGGTATCGTGGTGCTGCAGCGATTGATCCGTCAATGCTTAGCGAAATCGAAAGATCGAGGATTCCCGCCGTTTCTGAGACTTTGGCTGGCTGTACGGGTGTCAAAATCCTTTATTCTATGTAACGACACACTCTCAATACGATAAAACTGGTATCGTGCTGCTGCAGCGATTGATACGTCGATGCTTAGCGACATCGAGAGATCGAGGATTCCCGGCGTTTCTTAGACTTTGGCTGGCTGTACGGGTGTCAAAATCCTTTATTCTATGTAACTACACACTCTCAATACGATAAAACTGGTATCGTGGTGCTGCAGCGATTGATCCGTCAATGCTTAGCGAAATCGAAAGATCGAGGATTCCCGCCGTTTCTGAGACTTTGGCTGGCTGTACGGGTGTCAAAATCCTTTATTTTATGTAACTACAGACTCTCAAAACGATAAAACTGGTATCGTGGTGCTGCAGCGATTGATACGTCGATGCTTGGCGAAATCGAGAGATCGAGGATTCCCGGCGTTGCTGAGAGTTTGGCTGGGTTTACGGGTGTGAAAATTCCTAATTTCATGCAACTACACACTTACAATACGATAAAACGGGTATCGTGGTGCTGCAGCGATTGATCCGTCGATGCTTAGTGAAATCGAGAGATCCAGGATTCCCGGCGTTTCTGAGAGTTTGACTGGGTGTACGGGTGTGAAAATTCTCTATTTCATGCAACTACACACTTGCAATTCGATAAAACGCGTATCGTGGTGCTGCAGCGATTGATACGTCGATGCTTAGCGACATCGAGAGATCGAGAATTCCCGGCGTTTCTGAGAGTTTGACTGGGCGTACGGGTGACAAAATTCTTTATTCTATGTAACTACACACTCTCAATACGATAAAACTGGTATCGTGGTGCTGCAGCGATTGATCCGCCAATGCTTAGCGAAATCGAAAGATCGAGGATTCCCGCGGTTTCTGAGACTTTGGCTGGCTGTACGGGTGTCAAAATCCTTTATTCTATGTAACTACACACTCTCAATACGATAACACTGGTATCGTGGTGCTGCAGCGATTGATACGTCGATGCTTATCGACATCGAGCGATCGAGGATTCCCGGCGTTTCTTAGTGTTTGGCTGGGTGTACGCATGTCAAAATCCTTTATTTCATGCAACTACACTTTTACTATACGATAAAACGGGTATCGTGGTGCTGCAGCGATTGATCCGTCGATGCTTAGTGAAATCGAGAGATCGAGGATTCCCGGCGTTTCCGAGAGTTTGACTGGGTGTACGGGTGTGAAAATTCTCTATTTCATGCAACTACACACTTGCAATACGATAATACGCGTATCGTGGTGCTGCAGCGATTGATACGTCGATGCTTAGTGACATCGAGAGATCGATGATTCCCGGCGTTTATGAGAGTTTGGGTGGGTGTACGCATGTCAAAATTCTTGATTTCATGCAACTGAAGACTTACAATACAATAAAACGGGTATCGTGGTGCTGCAGCGATTGATACATCGATGCTTAGCGAAATCGAGAGATCGAGGATTCCCGGCGTTTCTGAGAGTTTGACTGGGTGTACGGGAGTGAAAATTCTTTATTTCATGCAACTACACACTTACAATACGATAAAACGGGTATCGTGGTGCTGCAGCGATTGATACGTCGATGCTTAGCGACATCGAGAGACCGAGGATTCCCGGCGTTTCTTAGTGTTTGGCTGGGTTTACGCATGTCAAAATTCTTTATTTCATGCAACTACACTTTTACTATACGATAAAACGGGTATCGTGGTGCTGCAGCGATTGATACGTCGATGCTTAGCGAAATCGAGAGATCGAGGATTCCCGCCGTTTCTTAGACTTTGGTTGGCTGTACGGGTGTCAAAATCCTTTATTCTATGTAACTACAAACTCTCAATACGATAAAACTGGTATCGTGGTGCTGCAGCGATTGATCCGTCAATGCTTAGCGAAATCGAAAGATCGAGGATTCCCGCGGTTTCTGAGACTTTGGCTGGCTGTACGGGTGTCAAAATCCTTTATTCTATGTAACTACACACTCTCAATACGATAAAACTGGTATCGCAGTTCTGCAGCGATTGATACGTCGAAGCTTAGCGACATCGAGAGATCGAGGATTCCCGCCGTTTCTTAGACTTTGGCTGGCTGTACGGGTGTCAAAATCCTTTATTCTATGTAACTACACACTCTCAATACGATAAAACTGGTATCGTGGTGCTGCAGCGATTGATCCGTCAATGCTTAGCGAAATCGAAAGATCGAGGATTCCCGCCGTTTCTGAGACTTTGGCTGGCTGTACGGGTGTCAAAATCCTTTATTTTATGTAACTACAGACTCTCAAAACGATAAAACTGGTATCGTGGTGCTGCAGCGATTGATACGTCGATGCTTAGCGACATCGAGAGATCGAGGATTCCCGGCGTTTCTTAGACTTTGGCTGGCTGTACGGGTGTCAAAATCCTTTATTCTATGTAACTACACACTCTCAATACGATAAAACTGGTATCGTGGTGCTGCAGCGATTGATCCGTCAATGCTTAGCGAAATCGAAAGATCGAGGATTCCCGCCGTTTCTGAGACTTTGGCTGGCTGTACGGGTGTCAAAATCCTTTATTTTATGTAACTACAGACTCTCAAAACGATAAAACTGGTATCGTGGTGCTGCAGCGATTGATACGTCGATGCTTGGCGAAATCGAGAGATCGAGGATTCCCGGCGTTGCTGAGAGTTTGGCTGGGTTTACGGGTGTGAAAATTTCTAATTTCATGCAACTACACACTTACAATACGATAAAACGGGTATCGTGGTGCTGCAGCGATTGATCCGTCGATGCTTAGTGAAATCGAGAGATCGAGGATTCCCGGCGTTTCTGAGAGTTTGACTGGGTGTACGGGCGTGAAAATTCTCTATTTCATGCAACTACACACTTGCAATACGATAAAACGCGTATCGTGGTGCTGCAGCGATTGATACGTCGATGCTTAGCGACATCGAGAGATCGAGGATTCCCGGCGTTTCTGAGACTTTGGCTGGCTGTACGGGTGACAAAATCCTTTATATTATGTAACTACACACTCTCAATACGATAAAACTGGTATCGTGGTGCTGCAGCGATTGATACGTCGATGCTTAGCGACATCGAGAGATCGAGGATTCCCGGCGTTTCTTAGACTTTGGCTGGCTGTACGGGTGTCAAAATCCTTTATTTTATGTAACTACAGACTCTCAAAACGATAAAACTGGTATCGTGGTGATGCAGCGATTGATACGTCGATGCTTAGCGAAATCGAGAGATCGAGGATTCCCGGCGTTGCTGAGAGTTTGGCTGGGTGTACGGGTGTGAAAATTCCTTATTTCATGCAACTACACACTTACAATACGATAAAACGGGTATCGTGGTGCTGCAGCGATTGATCCGTCGATGGTTAGTGAAATCGAGAGATCGAGGATTCCCGGCGTTTCTGAGAGTTTGACTGGGTGTACGGGTGTTAAAATTCTCTATTTCATGCAATTACACACTTGCAATACGATAAAACGTGTATCGTGGTGCTGCAGCGATTGATACGTCGATGCTTAGCGACATCGAGAGATCGAGGATTCCCGGCGTTTCTGAGAGTTTGACTGGACGTACGGGTGACAAAATTCTTTATTCTATGTAACTACACACTCTCAATACGATAAAACTGGTATCGTGGTGCTGCAGCGATTGATCCGCCAATGCTTAGCGAAATCGAAAGATCGAGGATTCCCGCGGTTTCTGAGACTTTGGCTGGCTGTACGCGTGTCAAAATCCTTTATTCTATGTAACTACACACTCTCAATACGATAACACTGGTATCGTGGTGCTGCAGCGATTGATACGTCGATGCTTAGCGACATCGAGCGATCGAGGATTCCCGGCGTTTCTTAGTGTTTGGCTGGGTGTACGCATGTCAAAATTCTTTATTTCATGCAACTACACACTTACAATACGATGAAACGGGTATCGTGGTGCTGCAGCGATTGATACGTCGATGCTTAGCGAAATCGAGAGATCGAGGATTCCCGGCGTTGCTGAGAGTTTGGCTGGGTGTACGGGTGTGAAAATTCCTTATTTCATGCAACTACACACTTACAATACGATAAAACGGGTATCGTGGTGCTGCAGCGATTGATCCGTCGATGCTTAGTGAAATCTAGAGATCGAGGATTCCCGGCGTTTCTGAGAGTTTGACTGGGTGTACGGGTTTGAAAATTCTCTATTTCATGCCACTACACACTTGCAATACGATAAAACGTGTATCGTGGTGCTGCAGCGATTGATACGTCGATGCTTAGCGACATCGAGAGATCGAGGATTCCCGGCGTTTCTGAGAGTTTGACTGGACGTACGGGTGACCAAATTCTTTATTCTATGTAACTACACACTCCCAATACGATAAAACTGGTATCGTGGTGCTGCAGCGATTGATCCGCCAATGCTTAGCGATATCGAAAGATCGAGGATTCCCTCGGTTTCTGAGACTTTGGCTTGCTGTACGGGTGTCAAAATCCTTTATTCTATGTAACTACTCACTCTCAATACGATAACACTGGTATCGTGGTGCTGCAGCGATTGATACGTCGATGCTTAGCGACATCGAGCGATCGAGGATTCCCGGCGTTTCTTAGTGTTTGGCTGGGTGTACGCATGTCAAAATTCTTTATTGCATGCAACTACACACTTACAATACGATAAAACGGGTATCGTGGTGCTGCAGCGATTGATACGTCGATGCTTAGCGAAATCGAGAGATCGAGGATTCTCGGCGTTGCTGAGAGTTTGGCTGGGTGTACGGGTGTGAAAATTCCTTATTTCATGCAACTACACACTTACAATACGATAAAACGGGTATCGTGGTGCTGCAGCGATTGATCCGTCGATGCTTAGTGAGATCGAGAGATCGAGGATTCCCGGCGTTTCTGGAAGTTTGACTGGGTGTACGGGTGTGAAAATTCTCTATTTCATGCAACTACACACTTGCAATACGATAAAACGCGTATCGTGGTGCTGCAGCGATTGATACGTCGATGCTTAGCGACATCGAGAGATCGAGGATTCCCGGCGTTTCTGGGAGTTTGACTGGGCGTACGGGTGACAAAATTCTTTATTGCATGCTTCTACCCACTCTCAATACGATAAAACTGGTATCGTGGTGTTGCAGCGATTGATACGTCGATGCTTAGCGACATCGAGAGATCGAGGATTCCCGGCGTTTCTTAGACTTTGGCTGGCTGTACGGGTGTCAAAATCCTTTATTTTATGTAACTACACATTCTCAAAACGATAAAACTGGTATCGTGGTGCTGCAGCGATTGATCCGTCAATGCTTAGCGAAATCGAAAGATCGAGGATTCCCGCCGTTTCTGAGACTTTGGCTGGCTTTACGGGTGTCAAAATCCTTTATTCTATGTAACGACACACTCTAAATACGATAAAACTGGTATCGTGCTGCTGCAGCGATTGATACGTCGATGCTTAGCGACATCGAGAGATCGAGGATTCCCGGCGTTTCTTAGTGTTTGGCTGGGTCTACGCATGCCAAAATCCTTTATTTCATGCAACTACACTCTTACAACACGTTAAAACGGGTATCGAGGTGCTGCAGCGATTGATACGTTGATGCCTAGCGACATCGAGAGATCGAGGATTCCGGGCGTTTCTGAGAGTTTGGCTGGGCGTACGGGTGTCAAAAGTCTCTATTTCATGCAACTACACGCTTGCAATACGATAAAACGCGTATCGTGGTGCTGCAGCGATTGATACGTCGATGCTTAGCGACATCGAGAAATCGATGATTCCCGGCGTTTATGAGAGTTTGGCTGGGTGTACGCATGTCAAAATTCTCTATTTCATGCAACTACACACTTACAACACGATAAAACGGGTATCGTGGTGCTGCAGTGATTGATACATCGATGCTTAGCGAAATCGAGAGATCGAGGATTCCCGGCGTTTCTGAGAGTTTGACTGGCTGTACGCATGTCAAAATTCGTTATTTCATACAACTACACACTTACAATACGATAAAACGGGTATCGTGGTGCTGCAGCGATCTATCCGTCGATGCTTAGTGAAATCGAGAGATCGAGGATTCCCGGCGTTTCTGAGAGTTTGACTGGGTGTACGGGTGTGAAAATTCTCTATTTCATGCAACTACACGCTTGCAATACGATAAAACGCGTATCGTGGTGATGCAGCGATTGATACGTCGATGCTTAGCGACATCGAGAAATCGATGATTCCCGGCGTTTATGAGAGTTTGGCTGGATGTACGCATGTCAAAATTCTTGATTTCATGCAACTGAAGACTTACAATACAATAAAACGGGTATCGTGGTGCTGCAGCGATTGATACATCGATGCTTAGCGAAATCGAGAGATCGAGGATTCCCGGCGTTTCTGAGAGTTTGACTGGGTGTACGGGTGTGAAAATTCTTTATTTCATGCAACTACACACTTGCAATACGATAAAACGCGTATCGTGGTGCTGCAGCGATTGATACGTCGATGCTTAGCGACATCGAGAAATCGATGATTCCCGGCGTTTATGAGAGTTTGGCTGGATGTACGCATGTCAAAATTCTTGATTTCATGCAACTGAAGACTTACAATACAATAAAACGGGTATCGTGGTGCTGCAGCGATTGATCCGTCGATGCTTAGTGAAATCGAGAGATCGAGGATTCCCGGCGTTTCTGAGAGTTTCACTGGGTGTACGGGTGTGAAAATTCTCTATTTCATGCAACTACACACTTGCAATACGATAAAACGCGTATCGTGGTGCTGCAGCGATTGATACGTCGATGCTTAGTGACATCGAGAGATCGATGATTCCCGGCGTTTATGAGAGTTTGGGTGGGTGTACGCATGTCAAAATTCTTGATTTCATGCAACTGAAGACTTACAATACAATAAAACGGGTATCGTGGTGCTGCAGCGATTGATACATCGATGCTTAGCGAAATCGAGAGATCGAGGATTCCCGGCGTTTCTGAGAGTTTGACTGGGTGTACGGATGTAAAAATTCCTTATTTCATGCTACTACACACTCTCAATACGATGAAACTGGTATCGTGGTGTTGCAGCGATTGATCCGTCGATGCTTAGCGAAATCGAAAGATCGAGTATTCCCGCCGTTTCTTAGACTTTGGTTGGCTGTACGGGTGTCAAAATCCTTTATTCTATGTAACTACACACTCTCAATACGATAAAACTGGTATCGTGGTGCTGCAGCGATTGATGTGTCAATGCTTAGCGAAATCGAAAGATCGAGGATTCCCGCCGTTTCTGAGACTTTGGCTGGCTGTACGGGTGTCAAAATCCTTTATTCTATGTTACTACACACTCTCAATACGATAAAACTGGTATCGTGGTGCTGCAGCGATTGATACGTCGATGCTTAGCGACATCGAGCGATCGAGGATTCCCGGCGTTTCTGAGAGTTTGGCTGGGCGCACGGGTGTCAAAATTCTTAATTTCATGCAACTACACACTCCCAATACGATAAAACTGGTATCGTGGTGCTGCAGCGATTGATCCGTCGATGCTTAGTGAGATCGAGAGATCGAGGATGCCCGGCGTTTCTGAGAGTTTGACTGGGTGTACGGGTGTGAAAATTCTTTATTTCATGCAACTACACACTTGCAATACGATAAAACGCGTATCGTGGTGCTGCAGCGATTGATACGTCGATGCTTAGCGACATCGAGAGATCGAGAATTCCCGGCGTTTCTGAGAGTTTGACTGGGCGTACGGGTGACAAAATTCTTTATTCTATGTAACTACACACTCTCAATACGATAAAACTGATATCGTGGTGCTGCAGCGATTGATCCGCCAATGCTTAGCGAAATCGAGAGATCGAGGATTCCCGCCGTTTCTGAGACTTTGGCTGGCTGTACGGGTGTCAAAATCCTTTATTCTATGTAACTACACACTCTCAATACGATAAAACTGGTATCGTGGTGCTGCAGCGATTGATACGTCGATGCTTAGCGACATCGAGAGATCGAGGATTCCCGGCGTTTCTTAGTGTTTGGCTGGGTCCACGCATGTCAAAATTCTTTATTTCATGCAACTCCTCTTACAACACGATAAAACGGGTATCGTGGTGCTGCAGCGATTGATACGTCGATGCCTAGCGACATCGAGAGATCGAGGATTCCCGGCGTTTCTGAGAGTTTGGCTGGGCGCACGGGTGTCAAAATTCTTAATTTCATGCAACTACACACTCCCAATACGATAAAACTGGTATCGTGGTGCTGCAGCGATTGATCCGTCGATGCTTAGTGAAATCGAGAGATCAAGGATTCCCGGCGTTTCTGAGAGTTTGACTGGGTGTACGGGTGTGAAAATTCTCTATTTCATGCAACTACACACTTGCTATACGATAAAATGCGTATCGTGGTGCTGCAGCGATTGATACGTCGATGCTTAGCGACATCGAGAGATCGAGGATTCCCGCCGTTTCTGAGACTTTGGCTGGCTGTACGGGTGTCAAAATCCTTTATTTTATGTAACTACAGACTCTCAAAACGATAAAACTGGTATCGTGGTGCTGCAGCGATTGATACGTCGATGCTTGGCGAAATCGAGAGATCGAGGATTCCCGGCGTTGCTGAGAGTTTGGCTGGGTTTACGGGTGTGAAAATTCCTAATTTCATGCAACTACACACTTACAATACGATAAAACGGGTATCGTGGTGCTGCAGCGATTGATCCGTCGATGCTTAGTGAAATCGAGAGATCGAGGATTCCCGCCGTTTCTGAGAGTTTGACTGGGTGTACGGGTGTGAAAATTCTCTATTTCATGCAACTACACACTTGCAATACGATAAAACGCGTATCGTGGTGCTGCAGCGATTGATACGTCGATGCTTAGCGACATCGAGAGATCGAGGATTCCCGGCGTTTCTTAGACGTTGGCTGGCTGTACGGGTGTCAAAATCCTTTATTCTATGTAACTACACACTCTCAATACGATAAAACTGGTATTGTGGTGCTGCAGCGATTGATACGTCAATGCTTAGCGACATGGAAAGATCGAGGATTCCCGCCGTTTCTGAGACTTTGGCTGGCTGTACGGGTGTCAAAATCCTTTATTCTATGTAACTACACACTCTCAATACGATAACACTGGTACCGTGGTGCTGCAGCGATTGATACGTCGATGCTTAGCGACATCCAGCGATCGAGGATTCCCGGCGTTTCTTAGTGTTTGGCTGGGTGTACGCATGTCAAAATTCTTTATTTCATGCAACTACACACTTACAATACGATAAAACGGGTGTCGTGGTGCTGCAGCGATTGATACGTCGATGCTTAGCGAAATCGAGAGATCGAGGATTCCCGGCGTTGCTGAGAGTTTGGCTGGGTGTACGGGTGTGAAAATTCCTTATTTCATGCAACTACACACTAACAATACGATAAAACGGGTATCGTGGTGCTGCAGCGATTGATCCGTCGATGGTTAGTGAAATCGAGAGATCGAGGATTCCCGGCGTTTCTGAGAGTTTGACTGGGTGTACGGGTGTGAAAATTCTCTATTTCATGCAATTACACACTTGCAATACGATAAAACGTGTATCGTGGTGTTGCAGCGATTGATACGTCGATGCTTAGCGACATCGAGAGATCGAGGATTCCCGGCGTTTCTTAGACTTTGGCTGGCTGTACGGGTGTCAAAATCCTTTATTTTATGTAACTACACATTCTCAAAACGATAAAACTGGTATCGTGGTGCTGCAGCGATTGATCCGTCAATGCTTAGCGAAATCGAAAGATCGAGGATTCCCGCCGTTTCTGAGACTTTGGCTGGCTGTACGGGTGTCAAAATCCTTTATTCTATGTAACGACACACTCTCAATACGATAAAACTGGTATCGTGCTGCTGCAGCGATTGATACGTCGATGCTTAGCGACATCGAGAGATCGAGGATTCCCGGCGTTTCTTAGTGTTTGGCTGGGTCTACGCATGTCAAAATCCTTTATTTCATGCAACTACACTCTTACAACACGATAAAACGGGTATCGAGGTGCTGCAGCGATTGATACGTTGATGCTTAGTGAAATCGAGAGATCGAGGATTCCCGGCGTTTCCGAGAGTTTGACTGGGTGTACGGGTGTGAAAATTCTCTATTTCATGCAACTACACACTTGCAATACGATAAAACGCGTATCGTGGTGCTGCAGCGATTGATACGTCGATGCTTAGTGACATCGAGAGATCGATGATTCCCGGCGTTTATGAGAGTTTGGCTGGGTGTACGCATGTCAAAATTCTTGATTTCATGCAACTGAAGACTTACAATACAATAAAACGGGTATCGTGGTGCTGCAGCGATTGATACATCGATGCTTAGCGAAATCGAGAGATCGAGGATTCCCGGCGTTTCTGAGAGTTTGACTGGGTGTACGGGAGTGAAAATTCTTTATTTCATGCAACTACACACTTGCAATACGATAAAACGCGGATCGTGGTGCTGCAGCGATTGATACGTCGATGCTTAGCGACATCGAGAGATAGAGGATTCCCGGCGTTTCTCAGTGTTTGGCTGGCTGTACGCATGTTAAAATTCGTTATTTCATACAAATACACACTTACAATACGATAAAACGGGTATCGTGGTGCTGCAGCGATTGATACGTCGATGCTTAGCGACATCGAGAGACCGAGGATTCCCGGCGTTTCTTAGACTTTGGTTGGCTGTACGGGTGTCAAAATCCTTTATTCTATGTAACTACACACTCTCAATACGATAAAACTGGTATCGTGGTGCTGCAGCGATTGATCCGTCAATGCTTAGCGAAATCGAAAGATCGAGGATTCCCGCGGCGTCTGAGACTTTGGCTGGCTGTACGGGTGTCAAAATCCTTTATTCTATGTAACTACACACTCTCAATACGATAACACTGGTATCGTGGTGCTGCAGCGATTGATACGTCGATGCTTAGCGACATCGAGAGATCGAGGATTCCCGGCGTTTCTGAGAGTTTGACTGGACGTACGGGTGACAAAATTCTTTATTCTATGTAACTACACACTCTCAATACGATAAAACTGGTATCGTGGTGCTGCAGCGATTGATCCGCCAATGCTTAGCGAAATCGAAAGATCGAGGATTCCCGCGGTTTCTGAGACTTTCGCTGGCTGTACGCGTGTCAAAATCCTTTATTCTATGCAACTACACACTTGCAATACGATAAAACGTGTATCGTGGTGCTGCAGCGATTGATACGTCGATGCTTAGCGACATCGAGAGATCGAGGATTCCCGGCGTTTCTGAGAGTTTGACTGGACGTACGGGTGACAAAATTCTTTATTCTATGTAACTACACACTCCCAATACGATAAAACTGGTATCGTGGTGCTGCAGCGATTGATCCGCCAATGCTTAGCGATATCGAAAGATCGAGGATTCCCTCGGTTTCTGAGACTTTGGCTTGCTGTACGGGTGTCAAAATCCTTTATTCTATGTAACTACTCACTCTCAATACGATAACACTGGTATCGTGGTGCTGCAGCGATTGATACGTCGATGCTTAGCGACATCGAGCGATCGAGGATTCCCGGCGTTTCTTAGTGTTTGGCTGGGTGTACGCATGTCAAAATTCTTTATTGCATGCAACTACACACTTACAATACGATAAAACGGGTATCGTGGTGCTGCAGCGATTGATACGTCGATGCTTAGCGAAATCGAGAGATCGAGGATTCTCGGCGTTGCTGAGAGTTTGGCTGGGTGTACGCATGTCAAAATTCTCTATTTCATGCAACTACACACTTACAACACGATAAAACGGGTATCGTGGTGCTGCAGTGATTGATACATCGATGCTTAGCGAAATCGAGAGATCGAGGATTCCCGGCGTTTCTGAGAGTTTGACTGGGTGTACAGGTGTGAAAATTCTCTATTTCATGCAACTACACACTTGCAATACGATAAAACGCGTATCGTGGTGCTGCAGCGATTGATACGTCGATGCTTAGCGAAATCGAGAGATCGAGGATTCTCGGCGTTGCTGAGAGTTTGGCTGGGTGTACGGGTGTGAAAATTCCTTATTTCATGCAACTACACACTTACAATACGATAAAACGGGTATCGTGGTGCTGCAGCGATTGATCCGTCGATGCTTAGTGAGATCGAGAGATCGAGGATTCCCGGCGTTTCTGGAAGTTTGACTGGGTGTACAGGTGTGAAAATTCTCTATTTCATGCAACTACACACTTGCAATACGATAAAACGCGTATCGTGGTGCTGCAGCGATTGATACGTCGATGCTTAGCGACATCGAGAGATCGAGGATTCCCGGCGTTTCTGGGAGTTTGACTGGGCGTACGGGTGACAAAATTCTTTATTGCATGCTTCTACCCACTCTCAATACGATAAAACTGGTATCGTGGTGTTGCAGCGATTGATACGTCGATGCTTAGCGACATCGAGAGATCGAGGATTCCCGGCGTTTCTTAGACTTTGGCTGGCTGTACGGGTGTCAAAATCCTTTATTTTATGTAACTACACATTCTCAAAACGATAAAACTGGTATCGTGGTGCTGCAGCGATTGATCCGTCAATGCTTAGCGAAATCGAAAGATCGAGGATTCCCGCCGTTTCTGAGACTTTGGCTGGCTGTACGGGTGTCAAAATCCTTTATTCTATGTAACGACACACTCTCAATACGATAAAACTGGTATCGTGCTGCTGCAGCGATTGATACGTCGATGCTTAGCGACATCGAGAGATCGAGGATTCCCGGCGTTTCTTAGTGTTTGGCTGGGTCTACGCATGTCAAAATCCTTTATTTCATGCAACTACACTCTTACAACACGATAAAACGGGTATCGAGGTGCTGCAGCGATTGATACGTTGATGCCTAGCGACATCGAGAGATCGAGGATTCCGGGCGTTTCTGAGAGTTTGGCTGGGCGTACGGGTGTCAAAAGTCTCTATTTCATGCAACTACACGCTTGCAATACGATAAAACGCGTATCGTGGTGCTGCAGCGATTGATACGTCGATGCTTAGCGACATCGAGAAATCGATGATTCCCGGCGTTTATGAGAGTTTGGCTGGGTGTACGCATGTCAAAATTCTCTATTTCATGCAACTACACACTTACAACACGATAAAACGGGTATCGTGGTGCTGCAGTGATTGATACATCGATGCTTAGCGAAATCGAGAGATCGGGGATTCCCGGCGTTTCTGAGAGTTTGACTGGGTGTACGGGTGTGAAAATTCTTTATTTCATGCAACTACACACTTGCAATACGATAAAACGCGTATCATGGTGCTGCAGCGATTGATACGTCGATGCTTAGCGACATCGAGAGATCGAGGATTCCCGGCGTTTCTTAGTGTTTGGCTGGCTGTACGCATGTCAAAATTCGTTATTTCATACAACTACACACTTACAATACGATAAAACGGGTATCGTGGTGCTGCAGCGATCTATCCGTCGATGCTTAGTGAAATCGAGAGATCGAGGATTCCCGGCGTTTCTGAGAGTTTGACTGGGTGTACGGGTGTGAAAATTCTCTATTTCATGCAACTACACGCTTGCAATACGATAAAACGCGTATCGTGGTGCTGCAGCGATTGATACGTCGATGCTTAGCGACATCGAGAAATCGATGATTCCCGGCGTTTATGAGAGTTTGGCTGGGTGTACGCATGTCAAAATTCTTGATTTCATGCAACTGAAGACTTACAATACAATAAAACGGGTATCGTGGTGCTGCAGCGATTGATACATCGATGCTTAGCGAAATCGAGAGATCGAGGATTCCCGGCGTTTCTGAGAGTTTGACTGGGTGTACGGATGTAAAAATTCCTTATTTCATGCTACTACACACTCTCAATACGATGAAACTGGTATCGTGGTGTTGCAGCGATTGATCCGTCGATGCTTAGCGAAATCGAAAGATCGAGTATTCCCGCCGTTTCTTAGACTTTGGTTGGCTGTACGGGTGTCAAAATCCTTTATTCTATGTAACTACACACTCTCAATACGATAAAACTGGTATCGTGGTGCTGCAGCGATTGATGTGTCAATGCTTACCGAAATCGAAAGATCGAGGATTCCCGCCGTTTCTGAGACTTTGGCTGGCTGTACGGGTGTCAAAATCCTTTATTCTATGTTACTACACACTCTCAATACGATAAAACTGGTATCGTGGTGCTGCAGCGATTGATACGTCGATGCTTAGCGACATCGAGCGATCGAGGATTCCCGGCGTTTCTTAGTGTTTGGCTGGGTGTACGCATGTCAAAATTCTTTATTGCATGCAACTACACACTTACAATACGATAAAACGGGTATCCCGGTGCTGCAGCGATTGATACGTCGATGCTTAGCGAAATCGAGAGATCGAGGATTCCCGGCGTTGCTGAGAGTTTGGCTGGGTGTACGGGTGTGAAAATTCATTATTTCATGCAACTACACACTTACAATACGATAAAACGGGTATCGTGGTGCTGCAGCGATTGATCCGTCGATGCTTAGTGAGATCGAGAGATCGAGGATTCCCGGCGTTTCTGAGAGTTTGACTGGGTGTACGGGTGTGAAAATTCTTTATTTCATGCAACTACACACTTGCAATACGATAAAACGCGTATCGTGGTGCTGCAGCGATTGATACGTCGATGCTTAGCGACATCGAGAGATCGAGAATTCCCGGCGTTTCTGAGAGTTTGACTGGGCGTACGGGTGACAAAATTCTTTATTCTATGTAACTACACACTCTCAATACGATAAAACTGGTATCGTGGTGCTGCAGCGATTGATCCGCCAATGCTTAGCGAAATCGAGAGATCGACGATTCCCGCCGTTTCTGAGACTTTGGCTGGCTGTACGGGTGTCAAAATCCTTTATTCTATGTAACTACACACTCTCAATACGATAAAACTGGTATCGTGGTGCTGCAGCGATTGATACGTCGATGCTTAGCGACATCGAGAGATCGAGGATTCCCGGCGTTTCTTAGTGTTTGGCTGGGTCCACGCATGTCAAAATTCTTTATTTCATGCAACTTCTCTTACAACACGATAAAACGGGTATCGTGGTGCTGCAGCGATTGATACGTCGATGCCTAGCGACATCGAGAGATCGAGGATTCCCGGCGTTTCTGAGAGTTTGGCTGGGCGCACGGGTGTCAAAATTCTTAATTTCATGCAACTACACACTCCCAATACGATAAAACTGGTATCGTGGTGCTGCAGCGATTGATCCGTCGATGCTTAGTGAAATCGAGAGATCAAGGATTCCCGGCGTTTCTGAGAGTTTGACTGGGTGTACGGGTGTGAAAATTCTCTATTTCATGCAACTACACACTTGCAATACGATAAAATGCGTATCGTGGTGCTGCAGCGATTGATACGTCGATGCTTAGCGACATCGAGAGATCGAGGATTCCCGGCGTTTCTTAGACTTTGGCTGGCTGTACGGGTGTCAAAATCCTTTATTCTATGTAACTACACACTCTCAATACGATAAAACTGGTATCGTGGTGCTGCAGCGATTGATCCGTCAATGCTTAGCGAAATCGAAAGATCGAGGATTCCCGCCGTTTCTGTGACTTTGGCTGGCTGTACGGGTGTCAAAATCCTTTATTTTATGTAACTACAGACTCTCAAAACGATGAAACTGGTATCGTGGTGCTGCAGCGATTGATACGTCGATGCTTGGCGAAATCGAGAGATCGAGGATTCCCGGCGTTGCTGAGAGTTTGGCTGGGTTCACGGGTGTGAAAATTCCTAATTTCATGCAACTACACACTTACAATACGATAAAACGGGTATCGTGGTGCTGCAGCGATTGATCCGTCGATGCTTAGTGAAATCGAGAGATCCAGGATTCCCGGCGTTTCTGAGAGTTTGACTGGGTGTACGGGTGTGAAAATTCTCTATTTCATGCAACTACACACTTGCAATTCGATAAAACGCGTATCGTGGTGCTGCAGCGATTGATACGTCGATGCTTAGCGACATCGAGAGATCGAGAATTCCCGGCGTTTCTGAGAGTTTGACTGGGCGTACGGGTGACAAAATTCTTTATTCTATGTAACTACACACTCTCAATACGATAAAACTGGTATCGTGGTGCTGCAGCGATTGATCCGCCAATGCTTAGCGAAATCAAAAGATCGAGGATTCCCGCGGTTTCTGAGACTTTGGCTGGTTGTACGGGTGTCAAAATCCTTTATTCTATGTAACTACACACTCTCAATACGATAACACTGGTATCGTGGTGCTGCAGCGATTGATACGTCGATGCTTATCGACATCGAGCGATCGAGGATTCCCGGCGTTTCTTAGTGTTTGGCTGGGTGTACGCATGTCAAAATCCTTTATTTCATGCAACTACACACTTACAATACGATAAAACGGGTATCGTGGTGCTGCAGCGATTGATCCGTCGATGCTTAGTGAAATCGAGAGATCGAGGATTCCCGGCGTTTCCGAGAGTTTGGCTGGGTGTACGGGTGTGAAAATTCCTTATTTCATGCAACTACACACTTACAATACGATAAAACGCGTATCGTGGTGCTGCAGCGATTGATACGTCGATGCTTAGCGACATCGAGAGATAGAGGATTCCCGGCGTTTCTTAGTGTTTGGCTGGGTGTACGCATGTCAAAATCCTTTATTTCATGCAACTACACACTTACAATACGATAAAACGGGTATCGTGGTGCTGCAGCGATTGATCCGTCGATGCTTAGTGAAATCGAGAGATCGAGGATTCCCGCCGTTTCTGAGAGTTTGACTGGGTGTACGGGTGTGAAAATTCTCTATTTCATGCAACTACACACTTGCAATACGATAAAACGCGTATCGTGGTGCTGCAGCGATTGATACGTCGATGCTTAGCGACATCGAGAGATCGAGGATTCCCGGCGTTTCTTAGACGTTGGCTGGCTGTACGGGTGTCAAAATCCTTTATTCTATGTAACTACACACTCTCAATACGATAAAACTGGTATTGTGGTGCTGCAGCGATTGATACGTCAATGCTTAGCGACATGGAAAGATCGAGGATTCCCGCCGTTTCTGAGACTTTGGCTGGCTGTACGGGTGTCAAAATCCTTTATTCTATGTAACTACACACTCTCAATACGATAACACTGGTACCGTGGTGCTGCAGCGATTGATACGTCGATGCTTAGCGACATCCAGCGATCGAGGATTCCCGGCGTTTCTTAGTGTTTGGCTGGGTGTACGCATGTCAAAATTCTTTATTTCATGCAACTACACACTTACAATACGATAAAACGGGTGTCGTGGTGCTGCAGCGATTGATACGTCGATGCTTAGCGAAATCGAGAGATCGAGGATTCCCGGCGTTGCTGAGAGTTTGGCTGGGTGTACGGGTGTGAAAATTCCTTATTTCATGCAACTACACACTAACAATACGATAAAACGGGTATCGTGGTGCTGCAGCGATTGATCCGTCGATGGTTAGTGAAATCGAGAGATCGAGGATTCCCGGCGTTTCTGAGAGTTTGACTGGGTGTACGGGTGTGAAAATTCTCTATTTCATGCAATTACACACTTGCAATACGATAAAACGTGTATCGTGGTGTTGCAGCGATTGATACGTCGATGCTTAGCGACATCGAGAGATCGAGGATTCCCGGCGTTTCTTAGACTTTGGCTGGCTGTACGGGTGTCAAAATCCTTTATTTTATGTAACTACACATTCTCAAAACGATAAAACTGGTATCGTGGTGCTGCAGCGATTGATCCGTCAATGCTTAGCGAAATCGAAAGATCGAGGATTCCCGCCGTTTCTGAGACTTTGGCTGGCTGTACGGGTGTCAAAATCCTTTATTCTATGTAACGACACACTCTCAATACGATAAAACTGGTATCGTGCTGCTGCAGCGATTGATACGTCGATGCTTAGCGACATCGAGAGATCGAGGATTCCCGGCGTTTCTTAGTGTTTGGCTGGGTCTACGCATGTCAAAATCCTTTATTTCATGCAACTACACTCTTACAACACGATAAAACGGGTATCGAGGTGCTGCAGCGATTGATACGTTGATGCTTAGTGAAATCGAGAGATCGAGGATTCCCGGCGTTTCCGAGAGTTTGACTGGGTGTACGGGTGTGAAAATTCTCTATTTCATGCAACTACACACTTGCAATACGATAAAACGCGTATCGTGGTGCTGCAGCGATTGATACGTCGATGCTTAGTGACATCGAGAGATCGATGATTCCCGGCGTTTATGAGAGTTTGGCTGGGTGTACGCATGTCAAAATTCTTGATTTCATGCAACTGAAGACTTACAATACAATAAAACGGGTATCGTGGTGCTGCAGCGATTGATACATCGATGCTTAGCGAAATCGAGAGATCGAGGATTCCCGGCGTTTCTGAGAGTTTGACTGGGTGTACGGGAGTGAAAATTCTTTATTTCATGCAACTACACACTTGCAATACGATAAAACGCGGATCGTGGTGCTGCAGCGATTGATACGTCGATGCTTAGCGACATCGAGAGATAGAGGATTCCCGGCGTTTCTCAGTGTTTGGCTGGCTGTACGCATGTTAAAATTCGTTATTTCATACAAATACACACTTACAATACGATAAAACGGGTATCGTGGTGCTGCAGCGATTGATACGTCGATGCTTAGCGACATCGAGAGACCGAGGATTCCCGGCGTTTCTTAGACTTTGGTTGGCTGTACGGGTGTCAAAATCCTTTATTCTATGTAACTACACACTCTCAATACGATAAAACTGGTATCGTGGTGCTGCAGCGATTGATCCGTCAATGCTTAGCGAAATCGAAAGATCGAGGATTCCCGCGGCGTCTGAGACTTTGGCTGGCTGTACGGGTGTCAAAATCCTTTATTCTATGTAACTACACACTCTCAATACGATAACACTGGTATCGTGGTGCTGCAGCGATTGATACGTCGATGCTTAGCGACATCGAGAGATCGAGGATTCCCGGCGTTTCTGAGAGTTTGACTGGACGTACGGGTGACAAAATTCTTTATTCTATGTAACTACACACTCTCAATACGATAAAACTGGTATCGTGGTGCTGCAGCGATTGATCCGCCAATGCTTAGCGAAATCGAAAGATCGAGGATTCCCGCGGTTTCTGAGACTTTCGCTGGCTGTACGCGTGTCAAAATCCTTTATTCTATGTAACTACACACTCTCAATACGATAACACTGGTATCGTGGTGCTGCAGCGATTGATACGTCGATGCTTAGCGACATCGAGCGATCGAGGATTCCCGGCGTTTCTTAGTGTTTGGCTGGGTGTACGCATGTCAAAATTCTTTATTTCATGCAACTACACACTTACAATACGATGAAACGGGTATCGTGGTGCTGCAGCGATTGATACGTCGATGCTTAGCGAAATCGAGAGATCGAGGATTCCCGGCGTTGCTGAGAGTTTGGCTGGGTGTACGGGTGTGAAAATTCCTTATTTCCTGCAACTACACACTTACAATACGATAAAACGGGTATCGTGGTGCTGCAGCGATTGATCCGTCGATGCTTAGTGAAATCGAGAGATCGAGGATTCCCGGCGTTTCTGAGAGTTTGACTGGGTGTACGGGTTTGAAAATTCTCTATTTCATGCAACTACACACTTGCAATACGATAAAACGTGTATCGTGGTGCTGCAGCGATTGATACGTCGATGCTTAGCGACATCGAGAGATCGAGGATTCCCGGCGTTTCTGAGAGTTTGACTGGACGTACGGGTGACAAAATTCTTTATTCTATGTAACTACACACTCCCAATACGATAAAACTGGTATCGTGGTGCTGCAGCGATTGATCCGCCAATGCTTAGCGATATCGAAAGATCGAGGATTCCCTCGGTTTCTGAGACTTTGGCTTGCTGTACGGGTGTCAAAATCCTTTATTCTATGTAACTACTCACTCTCAATACGATAACACTGGTATCGTGGTGCTGCAGCGATTGATACGTCGATGCTTAGCGACATCGAGCGATCGAGGATTCCCGGCGTTTCTTAGTGTTTGGCTGGGTGTACGCATGTCAAAATTCTTTATTGCATGCAACTACACACTTACAATACGATAAAACGGGTATCGTGGTGCTGCAGCGATTGATACGTCGATGCTTAGCGAAATCGAGAGATCGAGGATTCTCGGCGTTGCTGAGAGTTTGGCTGGGTGTACGCATGTCAAAATTCTCTATTTCATGCAACTACACACTTACAACACGATAAAACGGGTATCGTGGTGCTGCAGTGATTGATACATCGATGCTTAGCGAAATCGAGAGATCGAGGATTCCCGGCGTTTCTGAGAGTTTGACTGGGTGTACAGGTGTGAAAATTCTCTATTTCATGCAACTACACACTTGCAATACGATAAAACGCGTATCGTGGTGCTGCAGCGATTGATACGTCGATGCTTAGCGAAATCGAGAGATCGAGGATTCTCGGCGTTGCTGAGAGTTTGGCTGGGTGTACGGGTGTGAAAATTCCTTATTTCATGCAACTACACACTTACAATACGATAAAACGGGTATCGTGGTGCTGCAGCGATTGATCCGTCGATGCTTAGTGAGATCGAGAGATCGAGGATTCCCGGCGTTTCTGGAAGTTTGACTGGGTGTACAGGTGTGAAAATTCTCTATTTCATGCAACTACACACTTGCAATACGATAAAACGCGTATCGTGGTGCTGCAGCGATTGATACGTCGATGCTTAGCGACATCGAGAGATCGAGGATTCCCGGCGTTTCTGGGAGTTTGACTGGGCGTACGGGTGACAAAATTCTTTATTGCATGCTTCTACCCACTCTCAATACGATAAAACTGGTATCGTGGTGTTGCAGCGATTGATACGTCGATGCTTAGCGACATCGAGAGATCGAGGATTCCCGGCGTTTCTTAGACTTTGGCTGGCTGTACGGGTGTCAAAATCCTTTATTTTATGTAACTACACATTCTCAAAACGATAAAACTGGTATCGTGGTGCTGCAGCGATTGATCCGTCAATGCTTAGCGAAATCGAAAGATCGAGGATTCCCGCCGTTTCTGAGACTTTGGCTGGCTGTACGGGTGTCAAAATCCTTTATTCTATGTAACGACACACTCTCAATACGATAAAACTGGTATCGTGCTGCTGCAGCGATTGATACGTCGATGCTTAGCGACATCGAGAGATCGAGGATTCCCGGCGTTTCTTAGTGTTTGGCTGGGTCTACGCATGTCAAAATCCTTTATTTCATGCAACTACACTCTTACAACACGATAAAACGGGTATCGAGGTGCTGCAGCGATTGATACGTTGATGCCTAGCGACATCGAGAGATCGAGGATTCCGGGCGTTTCTGAGAGTTTGGCTGGGCGTACGGGTGTCAAAAGTCTCTATTTCATGCAACTACACGCTTGCAATACGATAAAACGCGTATCGTGGTGCTGCAGCGATTGATACGTCGATGCTTAGCGACATCGAGAAATCGATGATTCCCGGCGTTTATGAGAGTTTGGCTGGGTGTACGCATGTCAAAATTCTCTATTTCATGCAACTACACACTTACAACACGATAAAACGGGTATCGTGGTGCTGCAGTGATTGATACATCGATGCTTAGCGAAATCGAGAGATCGGGGATTCCCGGCGTTTCTGAGAGTTTGACTGGGTGTACGGGTGTGAAAATTCTTTATTTCATGCAACTACACACTTGCAATACGATAAAACGCGTATCATGGTGCTGCAGCGATTGATACGTCGATGCTTAGCGACATCGAGAGATCGAGGATTCCCGGCGTTTCTTAGTGTTTGGCTGGCTGTACGCATGTCAAAATTCGTTATTTCATACAACTACACACTTACAATACGATAAAACGGGTATCGTGGTGCTGCAGCGATCTATCCGTCGATGCTTAGTGAAATCGAGAGATCGAGGATTCCCGGCGTTTCTGAGAGTTTGACTGGGTGTACGGGTGTGAAAATTCTCTATTTCATGCAACTACACGCTTGCAATACGATAAAACGCGTATCGTGGTGCTGCAGCGATTGATACGTCGATGCTTAGCGACATCGAGAAATCGATGATTCCCGGCGTTTATGAGAGTTTGGCTGGGTGTACGCATGTCAAAATTCTTGATTTCATGCAACTGAAGACTTACAATACAATAAAACGGGTATCGTGGTGCTGCAGCGATTGATACATCGATGCTTAGCGAAATCGAGAGATCGAGGATTCCCGGCGTTTCTGAGAGTTTGACTGGGTGTACGGATGTAAAAATTCCTTATTTCATGCTACTACACACTCTCAATACGATGAAACTGGTATCGTGGTGTTGCAGCGATTGATCCGTCGATGCTTAGCGAAATCGAAAGATCGAGTATTCCCGCCGTTTCTTAGACTTTGGTTGGCTGTACGGGTGTCAAAATCCTTTATTCTATGTAACTACACACTCTCAATACGATAAAACTGGTATCGTGGTGCTGCAGCGATTGATGTGTCAATGCTTACCGAAATCGAAAGATCGAGGATTCCCGCCGTTTCTGAGACTTTGGCTGGCTGTACGGGTGTCAAAATCCTTTATTCTATGTTACTACACACTCTCAATACGATAAAACTGGTATCGTGGTGCTGCAGCGATTGATACGTCGATGCTTAGCGACATCGAGCGATCGAGGATTCCCGGCGTTTCTTAGTGTTTGGCTGGGTGTACGCATGTCAAAATTCTTTATTGCATGCAACTACACACTTACAATACGATAAAACGGGTATCCCGGTGCTGCAGCGATTGATACGTCGATGCTTAGCGAAATCGAGAGATCGAGGATTCCCGGCGTTGCTGAGAGTTTGGCTGGGTGTACGGGTGTGAAAATTCATTATTTCATGCAACTACACACTTACAATACGATAAAACGGGTATCGTGGTGCTGCAGCGATTGATCCGTCGATGCTTAGTGAGATCGAGAGATCGAGGATTCCCGGCGTTTCTGAGAGTTTGACTGGGTGTACGGGTGTGAAAATTCTTTATTTCATGCAACTACACACTTGCAATACGATAAAACGCGTATCGTGGTGCTGCAGCGATTGATACGTCGATGCTTAGCGACATCGAGAGATCGAGAATTCCCGGCGTTTCTGAGAGTTTGACTGGGCGTACGGGTGACAAAATTCTTTATTCTATGTAACTACACACTCTCAATACGATAAAACTGGTATCGTGGTGCTGCAGCGATTGATCCGCCAATGCTTAGCGAAATCGAGAGATCGACGATTCCCGCCGTTTCTGAGACTTTGGCTGGCTGTACGGGTGTCAAAATCCTTTATTCTATGTAACTACACACTCTCAATACGATAAAACTGGTATCGTGGTGCTGCAGCGATTGATACGTCGATGCTTAGCGACATCGAGAGATCGAGGATTCCCGGCGTTTCTTAGTGTTTGGCTGGGTCCACGCATGTCAAAATTCTTTATTTCATGCAACTTCTCTTACAACACGATAAAACGGGTATCGTGGTGCTGCAGCGATTGATACGTCGATGCCTAGCGACATCGAGAGATCGAGGATTCCCGGCGTTTCTGAGAGTTTGGCTGGGCGCACGGGTGTCAAAATTCTTAATTTCATGCAACTACACACTCCCAATACGATAAAACTGGTATCGTGGTGCTGCAGCGATTGATCCGTCGATGCTTAGTGAAATCGAGAGATCGAGGATTCCCGGCGTTTCTGAGAGTTTGACTGGGTGTACGGGTGTGAAAATTCTTTATTTCATGCAACTACACACTTGCAATACGATAAAACGCGTATCGTGGTGCTGCAGCGATTGATACGTCGATGCTTAGCGACATCGAGAGATCGAGGATTCCCGGCGTTTCTTAGTGTTTGGCTGGCTGTACGCATGTCAAAATTCGTTATTTCATACAACTACACACTAACAATACGATAAAACGGGTATCGTGGTGCTGCAGCGATTGATACGTCGATGCTTAGCGAAATCGAGAGATCGAGGATTCCCGGCGTTTCTGAGAGTTCAGCTGGGTGTACGCATGTCAAAATTCTCTATTTCATGCAACTAAACACTTACAACACGATAAAACGGGTATCGTGGTGCTGCAGTGATTGATACGTCGAAGATCCGCGAAAACGATAGATCGCGGATTCCCGCCGTTTCTGAGACTTTGGCTGGCTGTACGGGTGTCAAAATCCTTTATTCTATGAAACGACACACTCTCAATACGATAAAACTGGTATCGTGGTGCTGCAGTTATTGATACGTCGATGCTTAGCGACATCGAGAGACCGAAAATTCCCGGCGTTTCTTAGTGTTTGGCTGGGTTTACGCATGTCAAAATTCTTTATTTCATGCAACTACACTTTTACTATACGATAAAACGGGTATCGTGGTGCTGCAGCGATCGATACGTCGAGGCTTAGCGAAATCGAGAGATCGAGGATTCCCGCCGTTTCTTAGACTTTGGCTGGCTGTACGGGTGTCAAAATCCTTTATTCTATGTAACTACACACTCTCAATACGATAAAACTGGTATCGTGGTGCTGCAGCGATTGATCCGTCAATGCTTAGCGAAATCGAAAGATCGAGGATTCCCGCGGTTTCTGAAACTTTGGCTGGCTGTACGGGTGTCAAAATCCTTTATTCTATGTAACTACTCACTCTCAATACGATAACACTGGTATCGTGGTGCTGCAGCGATTGATACGTCGATGCTTAGCGACATCGAGAGATCGAGGATTCCCGGCGTTTCTTAGACTTTGGCTGGCTGTACGGGTGTCAAAATCCTTTATTTTATGCTACTACACACTCTCAATACGATAAAACTGGTATCGTGGTGCTGCAGCGATTGATACGTCGAAGCTCCGCGAAAACGAAAGATCGCGAATTCCCGCCGTTTTCGAGACGTTGGCTGGCTGTACGGATGTGAAAATTCTTTATTTCATGCAACTACACACTCTCAATACGATAAAACTGGTATCGCAGTTCTGCAGCGATTGATACGTCGAAGCTTAGCGACATCGAGAGATCGAGGATTCCCGCCGTTTCTTAGACTTTGGCTGGCTGTACGGGTGTCAAAATCCTTTATTCTATGTAACTACACACTCTCAATACGATAAAACTGGTATCGTGGTGCTGCAGCGATTGATCTGTCAATGCTTAGCGAAATCGAAGGATCGAGGATTCCCGCGGTTTCTGAGACTTTGGCTGGCTGTACGGGTGTCAAAATCCTTTATTCTATGTAACTACACACTCTCAATACGATCAAACTGGTATCGTGGTGCTGCAGCGATTGATACGTCGATGCTTAGCGACATCGAGCGATCGAGGATTCCCGGCGTTTCTTAGTGTTTGGCTGGGTGTACGCATGTCAAAATTCTTTATTTCATGCAACTACACACTTACAATACGATAAAACGGGTATCGTGGTGCTGCAGCGATTGATACGTCGATGCTTAGCGAAATCGAGAGATCGAGGATTCCCGGCGTTTCTGAGAGTTTGACTGGGTGTGCGGGTGTGAAAATTCTCTATTTCATGCAACTACACACTTGCAATACGATAAAATGCGTATCGTGGTGCTGCAGCGATTGATACGTCGATGCTTAGCGACATCGAGAGATCGAGGATTCCCGGCGTTTCTGAGAGTTTGACTGGGTGTGCGGGTGTGAAAATTCTCTATTTCATGCAACTACACACTTGCAATACGATAAAATGCGTATCGTGGTGCTGCAGCGATTGATACGTCGATGCTTAGCGACATCGAGAGATCGAGGATTCCCGGCGTTTCTGAGTGTTTGGCTGGGTTTACGCATGTCAAAATTCTTTATTTCATGCAACTACACTTTTACTATACGATAAAACGGGTATCGTGGTGCTGCAGCGATTGATACGTCGATGCTTAGCGAAATCGAGAGATCGAGGATTCCCGCCGTTTCTTAGACTTTGGTTGGCTGTACGGGTGTCAAAATCCTTTATTCTATGTAACTACAAACTCTCAATACGATAAAACTGGTATCGTGGTGCTGCAGCGATTGATCCGTCAATGCTTAGCGAAATCGAAAGATCGAGGATTCCCGCGGTTTCTGAGACTTTGGCTGGCTGTACGGGTGTCAAAATCCTTTATTCTATGTAACTACACACTCTCAATACGATAAAACTGGTATCGTGGTGCTGCAGCGATTGATCCGTCAATGCTTAGCGAAATCGAAAGATCGAGGATTCCCGCCGTTTCTGAGACTTTGGCTGGCTGTACGGGTGTCAAAATCCTTTATTCTATGTAACTACACACTCTCAATACGATAAAACTGGTATCGTGGTGCTGCAGCGATTGATACGTCGATGCTTAGCGACATCGAGAGATCGAGGATTCCCGGCGTTTCTTAGTGTTTGGCTGGGTCCACGCATGTCAAAATTCTTTATTTCATGCAACTCCTCTTACAACACGATAAAACGGGTATCGTGGTGCTGCAGCGATTGATACGTCGATGCCTAGCGACATCGAGAGATCGAGGATTCCCGGCGTTTCTGAGACTTTGGCTGGGCGCACGGGTGTCAAAATTCTTAATTTCATGCAACTACACACTCCCAATACGATAAAACTGGTATCGTGGTGCTGCAGCGATTGATCCGTCGATGCTTAGTGAAATCGAGAGATCAAGGATTCCCGGCGTTTCTGAGAGTTTGACTGGGTGTACGGGTGTGAAAATTCTCTATTTCATGCAACTACACACTTGCAATACGATAAAATGCGTATCGTGGTGCTGCAGCGATTGATACGTCGATGCTTAGCGACATCGAGAGATCGAGGATTCCCGGCGTTTCTTAGACTTTGGCTGGCTGTACGGGTGTCAAAATCCTTTATTCTATGTAACTACACACTCTCAATACGATAAAACTGGTATCGTGGTGCTGCAGCGATTGATCCGTCAATGCTTAGCGAAATCGAAAGATCGAGGATTCCCGCCGTTTCTGAGACTTTGGCTGGCTGTACGGGTGTCAAAATCCTTTATTTTATGTAACTACAGACTCTCAAAACGATAAAACTGGTATCGTGGTGCTGCAGCGATTGATACGTCGATGCTTGGCGAAATCGAGAGATCGAGGATTCCCGGCGTTGCTGAGAGTTTGGCTGGGTTTACGGGTGTGAAAATTCCTAATTTCATGCAACTACACACTTACAATACGATAAAACGGGTATCGTGGTGCTGCAGCGATTGATCCGTCGATGCTTAGTGAAATCGAGAGATCCAGGATTCCCGGCGTTTCTGAGAGTTTGACTGGGTGTACGGGTGTGAAAATTCTCTATTTCATGCAACTACACACTTGCAATTCGATAAAACGCGTATCGTGGTGCTGCAGCGATTGATACGTCGATGCTTAGCGACATCGAGAGATCGAGAATTCCCGGCGTTTCTGAGAGTTTGACTGGGCGTACGGGTGACAAAATTCTTTATTCTATGTAACTACACACTCTCAATACGATAAAACTGGTATCGTGGTGCTGCAGCGATTGATCCGCCAATGCTTAGCGAAATCGAAAGATCGAGGATTCCCGCGGTTTCTGAGACTTTGGCTGGCTGTACGGGTGTCAAAATCCTTTATTCTATGTAACTACACACTCTCAATACGATAACACTGGTATCGTGGTGCTGCAGCGATTGATACGTCGATGCTTATCGACATCGAGCGATCGAGGATTCCCGGCGTTTCTTAGTGTTTGGCTGGGTGTACGCATGTCAAAATCCTTTATTTCATGCAACTACACACTTACAATACGATAAAACGGGTATCGTGGTGCTGCAGCGATTGATCCGTCGATGCTTAGTGAAATCGAGAGATCGAGGATTCCCGGCGTTTCCGAGAGTTTGACTGGGTGTACGGGTGTGAAAATTCTCTATTTCATGCAACTACACACTTGCAATACGATAAAACGCGTATCGTGGTGCTGCAGCGATTGATACGTCGATGCTTAGTGACATCGAGAGATCGATGATTCCCGGCGTTTATGAGAGTTTGGCTGGGTGTACGCATGTCAAAATTCTTGATTTCATGCAACTGAAGACTTACAATACAATAAAACGGGTATCGTGGTGCTGCAGCGATTGATACATCGATGCTTAGCGAAATCGAGAGATCGAGGATTCCCGGCGTTTCTGAGAGTTTGACTGGGTGTACGGGTGTGAAAATTCTTTATTTCATGCAACTACACACTTGCAATACGATAAAACGCGTATCGTGGTGCTGCAGCGATTGATACGTCGATGCTTAGCGACATCGAGAGATCGAGGATTCCCGGCGTTTCTTAGTGTTTGGCTGGCTGTACGCATGTCAAAATTCGTTATTTCATACAACTACACCCTTACAATACGATAAAACGGGTATCGTGGTGCTGCAGCGATTGATACGTCGATGCTTAGCGAAATCGAGAGATCGAGGATTCCCGGCGTTTCTGAGAGTTTGACTGGGTGTACGGGTGTGAAAATTCTTTATTTCATGCAACTACACACTTGCAATACGATAAAACGCGTATCGTGGTGCTGCAGCGATTGATACGTCGATGCTTAGCGACATCGAGAGATAGAGGATTCCCGGCGTTTCTTAGTGTTTGGCTGGCTGTACGCATGTCAAAATTCGTTATTTCATACAACTACACACTTACAATACGATAAAACGGGTATCGTGGTGCTGCAGCGATTGATACGTCGATGCTTAGCGACATCGAGAGACCGAGGATTCCCGGCGTTTCTTAGTGTTTGGCTGGGTTTACGCATGTCAAAATTCTTTATTTCATGCAACTACACATTTACTATACGATAAAACGGGTATCGTGGTGCTGCAGCGATTGATACGTCGATGCTTAGCGAAATCGAGAGATCGAGGATTCCCGCCGTTTCTTAGACTTTGGTTGGCTGTACGGGTGTCAAAATCCTTTATTCTATGTAACTACACACTCTCAATACGATAAAACTGGTATCGTGGTGCTGCAGCGATTGATCCGTCAATGCTTAGCGAAATCGAAAGATCGAGGATTCCCGCCGTTTCTGAGACTTTGGCTGGCTGTACGGGTGACAAAATCCTTTATTTTATGTAACTACACACTCTCAATACGATAAAACTGGTATCGTGGTGCTGCAGCGATTGATACGTCGATGCTTAGCGACATCGAGAGATCGAGGATTCCCGGCGTTTCTTAGACTTTGGCTGGCTGTACGGGTGTCAAAATCCTTTATTTTATGTAACTACACACTCTCAAAACGATAAAACTGGTATCGTGGTGCTGCAGCGATTGATACGTCGATGCTTAGCGAAATCGAGAGATCGAGGATTCCCGGCGTTGCTGAGAGTTTGGCTGGGTGTACGGGTGTGAAAATTCCTTATTTCATGCAACTACACACTTACAATACGATAAAACGGGTATCGTGGTGCTGCAGCGATTGATCCGTCGATGCTTAGTGAAATCGAGAGATCGAGGATTCCCGCGGTTTCTGGGACTTTGGCTGGCAGTACGGGTGTCAAAATCCTTTATTCTATGTAACTACACACTCTCAATACGATAACACTGGTATCGTGGTGCTGCAGCGATTGATACGTCGATGCTTAGCGACATCGAGCGATCGAGGATTCCCGGCTTTTCTTAGTGTTTGGCTGGGTGTACGCATGTCAAAATTCTTTATTTCATGCAACTACACACTTACAATACGATAAAACGGGTATCGTGGTGCTGCAGCGATTGATCCGTCGATGCTTAGTGAAATCGAGAGATCGAGGATTCCCGGCGTTTCTGAGAGTTTGACTGGGTGTACGGGTGTGAAAATCCTTTATTTCATGCAACTACACACTTACAATACGATAAAACGGGTATCGTGGTGCTGCAGCGATTGATCCGTCGATGCTTAGTGAAATCGAGAGATCGAGGATTCCCGGCGTTTCCGAGAGTTTGACTGGGTGTACGGGTGTGAAAATTCTCTATTTCATGCAACTACACACTTGCAATACGATAAAACGCGTATCGTGGTGCTGCAGCGATTGATACGTCGATGCTTAGTGACATCGAGAGATCGATGATTCCCGGCGTTTATGAGAGTTTGGCTGGGTGTACGCATGTCAAAATTCTTGATTTCATGCAACTGAAGACTTACAATACAATAAAACGGGTATCGTGGTGCTGCAGCGATTGATACATCGATGCTTAGCGAAATCGAGAGATCGAGGATTCCCGGCGTTTCTGAGAGTTTGACTGGGTGTACGGGTGTGAAAATTCTTTATTTCATGCAACTACACACTTGCAATACGATAAAACGCGTATCGTGGTGCTGCAGCGATTGATACGTCGATGCTTAGCGACATCGAGAGATAGAGGATTCCCGGCGTTTCTTAGTGTTTGGCTGGCTGTACGCATGTCAAAATTCGTTATTTCATACAACTACACACTTACAATACGATAAAACGGGTATCGTGGTGCTGCAGCGATTGATACGTCGTTGCTTAGCGACATCGAGAGACCGAGGATTCCCGGCGTTTCTTAGTGTTTGGCTGGGTTTACGCATGTCAAAATTCTTTATTTCATGCAACTACACATTTACTATACGATAAAACGGGTATCGTGGTGCTGCAGCGATTGATACGTCGATGCTTAGCGAAATCGAGAGATCGAGGATTCCCGCCGTTTCTTAGACTTTGGTTGGCTGTACGGGTGTCAAAATCCTTTATTCTATGTAACTACACACTCTCAATACGATAAAACTGGTATCGTGGTGCTGCAGCGATTGATCCGTCAATGCTTAGCGAAATCGAAAGATCGAGGATTCCCGCCGTTTCTGAGACTTTGGCTGGCTGTACGGGTGACAAAATCCTTTATTTTATGTAACTACACACTCTCAATACGATAAAACTGGTATCGTGGTGCTGCAGCGATTGATACGTCGATGCTTAGCGACATCGAGAGATCGAGGATTCCCGGCGTTTCTTAGACTTTGGCTGGCTGTACGGGTGTCAAAATCCTTTATTTTATGTAACTACACACTCTCAAAACGATAAAACTGGTATCGTGGTGCTGCAGCGATTGATACGTCGATGCTTAGCGAAATCGAGAGATCGAGGATTCCCGGCGTTGCTGAGAGTTTGGCTGGGTGTACGGGTGTGAAAATTCCTTATTTCATGCAACTACACACTTACAATACGATAAAACGGGTATCGTGGTGCTGCAGCGATTGATCCGTCGATGCTTAGTGAAATCGAGAGATCCAGGATACCCGGCGTTTCTGAGAGTTTGACTGGGTGTACGGGTGTGAAAATTCTCTATTTCATGCAACTACACACTTGCAATTCGATAAAACGCGTATCGTGGTGCTGCAGCGATTGATACGTCGATGCTTAGCGACAAAGAGAGATCGAGAATTCCCGGCGTTCCTGAGAGTTTGACTGGGCGTACGGGTGACAAAATTCTTTATTCTATGTAACTACACACTCTTAATACGATAAAACTGGTATCGTGGTGCTGCAGCGATTGATCCGCCAATGCTTAGCGAAATCGAAAGATCGAGGATTCCCGCGGTTTCTGGGACTTTGGCTGGCAGTACGGGTGTCAAAATCCTTTATTCTATGTAACTACACACTCTCAATACGATAACACTGGTATCGTGGTGCTGCAGCGATTGATACGTCGATGCTTAGCGACATCGAGCGATCGAGGATTCCCGGCTTTTCTTAGTGTTTGGCTGGGTGTACGCATGTCAAAATTCTTTATTTCATGCAACTACACACTTACAATACGATAAAACGGGTATCGTGGTGCTGCAGCGATTGATCCGTCGATGCTTAGTGAAATCGAGAGATCGAGGATTCCCGGCGTTTCTGAGAGTTTGACTGGGTGTACGGGTGTGAAAATTCTTTATTTCATGCAACTACACACTTGCAATACGATAAAACGCGTATCGTGGTGCTGCAGCGATTGATACGTCGATGCTTAGCGACATCGAGAGATCGAGGATTCCCGGCGTTTCTTAGTGTTTGGCTGGCTGTACGCATGTCAAAATTCGTTATTTCATACAACTACACACTAACAATACGATAAAACGGGTATCGTGGTGCTGCAGCGATTGATACGTCGATGCTTAGCGAAATCGAGAGATCGAGGATTCCCGGCGTTTCTGAGAGTTCAGCTGGGTGTACGCATGTCAAAATTCTCTATTTCATGCAACTACACACTTACAACACGATAAAACGGGTATCGTGGTGCTGCAGTGATTGATACGTCGAAGCTCCGCGAAAACGATAGATCGCGGATTCCCGCCGTTTCTGAGACTTTGGCTGGCTGTACGGGTGTCAAAATCCTTTATTCTATGTAACTACACACTCTCAATACGATAACACTGGTATCGTGGTGCTGCAGCGATTGATACGTCGATGCTTAGCGACATCGAGCGATCGAGGATTCCCGGCGTTTCTTAGTGTTTGGCTGGGTGTACGCATGTCAAAATTCTTTATTTCATGCAACTACACACTTACAATACGATAAAACGGGTATCGTGGTGCTGCAGCGATTGATACGTCGATGCTTAGCGAAATCGAGAGATCGAGGATTCCCGGCGTTTCTGAGAGTTTGACTGGGTGTGCGGGTGTGAAAATTCTCTATTTCATGCAACTACACACTTGCAATACGATAAAATGCGTATCGTGGTGCTGCAGCGATTGATACGTCGATGCTTAGCGACATCGAGAGATCGAGGATTCCCGGCGTTTCTTAGACTTTGGCTGGCTGTACGGGTGTCAAAATCCTTTATTCTATGTAACTACACACTCTCAATACGATAAAACTGGTATCGTGGTGCTGCAGCGATTGATCCGTCAATGCTTAGCGAAATCGAAAGATCGAGGATTCCCGCCGTTTCTGAGACTTTGGCTGGCTGTACGGGTGACAAAATCCTTTATTTTATGTAACTACACACTCTCAATACGATAAAACTGGTATCGTGGTGCTGCAGCGATTGATACGTCGATGCTTAGCGACATCGAGAGATCGAGGATTCCCGGCGTTTCTTAGACTTTGGCTGGCTGTACGGGTGTCAAAATCCTTTATTTTATGTAACTACACACTCTCAAAACGATAAAACTGGTATCGTGGTGCTGCAGCGATTGATACGTCAATGCTTAGCGAAATCGAGAGATCGAGGATTCCCGGCGTTGCTGAGAGTTTGGCTGGGTGTACGGGTGTGAAAATTCCTTATTTCATGCAACTACACACTTACAATACGATAAAACGGGTATCGTGGTGCTGCAGCGATTGATCCGTCGATGCTTAGTGAAATCGAGAGATCCAGGATACCCGGCGTTTCTGAGAGTTTGACTGGGTGTACGGGTGTGAAAATTCTCTATTTCATGCAACTACACACTTGCAATTCGATAAAACGCGTATCGTGGTGCTGCAGCGATTGATACGTCGATGCTTAGCGACAAAGAGAGATCGAGAATTCCCGGCGTTCCTGAGAGTTTGACTGGGCGTACGGGTGACAAAATTCTTTAATCTATGTAACTACACACTCTTAATACGATAAAACTGGTATCGTGGTGCTGCAGCGATTGATCCGCCAATGCTTAGCGAAATCGAAAGATCGAGGATTCCCGCGGTTTCTGGGACTTTGGCTGGCAGTACGGGTGTCAAAATCCTTTATTCTATGTAACTACACACTCTCAATACGATAACACTGGTATCGTGGTGCTGCAGCGATTGATACGTCGATGCTTAGCGACATCGAGCGATCGAGGATTCCCGGCTTTTCTTAGTGTTTGGCTGGGTGTACGCATGTCAAAATTCTTTATTTCATGCAACTACACACTTACAATACGATAAAACGGGTATCGTGGTGCTGCAGCGATTGATCCGTCGATGCTTAGTGAAATCGAGAGATCGAGGATTCCCGGCGTTTCTGAGAGTTTGACTGGGTGTACGGGTGTGAAAATTCTTTATTTCATGCAACTACACACTTGCAATACGATAAAACGCGTATCGTGGTGCTGCAGCGATTGATACGTCGATGCTTAGCGACATCGAGAGATCGAGGATTCCCGGCGTTTCTTAGTGTTTGGCTGGCTGTACGCATGTCAAAATTCGTTATTTCATACAACTACACACTAACAATACGATAAAACGGGTATCGTGGTGCTGCAGCGATTGATACGTCGATGCTTAGCGAAATCGAGAGATCGAGGATTCCCGGCGTTTCTGAGAGTTCAGCTGGGTGTACGCATGTCAAAATTCTCTATTTCATGCAACTAAACACTTACAACACGATAAAACGGGTATCGTGGTGCTGCAGTGATTGATACGTCGAAGATCCGCGAAAACGATAGATCGCGGATTCCCGCCGTTTCTGAGACTTTGGCTGGCTGTACGGGTGTCAAAATCCTTTATTCTATGAAACGACACACTCTCAATACGATAAAACTGGTATCGTGGTGCTGCAGTTATTGATACGTCGATGCTTAGCGACATCGAGAGACCGAAAATTCCCGGCGTTTCTTAGTGTTTGGCTGGGTTTACGCATGTCAAAATTCTTTATTTCATGCAACTACACTTTTACTATACGATAAAACGGGTATCGTGGTGCTGCAGCGATCGATACGTCGAGGCTTAGCGAAATCGAGAGATCGAGGATTCCCGCCGTTTCTTAGACTTTGGCTGGCTGTACGGGTGTCAAAATCCTTTATTCTATGTAACTACACACTCTCAATACGATAAAACTGGTATCGTGGTGCTGCAGCGATTGATCCGTCAATGCTTAGCGAAATCGAAAGATCGAGGATTCCCGCGGTTTCTGAAACTTTGGCTGGCTGTACGGGTGTCAAAATCCTTTATTCTATGTAACTACTCACTCTCAATACGATAACACTGGTATCGTGGTGCTGCAGCGATTGATACGTCGATGCTTAGCGACATCGAGAGATCGAGGATTCCCGGCGTTTCTTAGACTTTGGCTGGCTGTACGGGTGTCAAAATCCTTTATTTTATGCTACTACACACTCTCAATACGATAAAACTGGTATCGTGGTGCTGCAGCGATTGATACGTCGAAGCTCCGCGAAAACGAAAGATCGCGAATTCCCGCCGTTTTCGAGACGTTGGCTGGCTGTACGGATGTGAAAATTCTTTATTTCATGCAACTACACACTCTCAATACGATAAAACTGGTATCGCAGTTCTGCAGCGATTGATACGTCGAAGCTTAGCGACATCGAGAGATCGAGGATTCCCGCCGTTTCTTAGACTTTGGCTGGCTGTACGGGTGTCAAAATCCTTTATTCTATGTAACTACACACTCTCAATACGATAAAACTGGTATCGTGGTGCTGCAGCGATTGATCTGTCAATGCTTAGCGAAATCGAAGGATCGAGGATTCCCGCGGTTTCTGAGACTTTGGCTGGCTGTACGGGTGTCAAAATCCTTTATTCTATGTAACTACACACTCTCAATACGATCAAACTGGTATCGTGGTGCTGCAGCGATTGATCCGTCAATGCTTAGCGAAATCGAAAGATCGAGGATTCCCGCCGTTTCTGAGACTTTGGCTGGCTGTACGGGTGTCAAAATCCTTTATTCTATGTAACTACACACTCTCAATACGATAAAACTGGTATCGTGGTGCTGCAGCGATTGATACGTCGATGCTTAGCGACATCGAGAGATCGAGGATTCCCGGCGTTTCTTAGTGTTTGGCTGGGTCCACGCATGTCAAAATTCTTTATTTCATGCAACTCCTCTTACAACACGATAAAACGGGTATCGTGGTGCTGCAGCGATTGATACGTCGATGCCTAGCGACATCGAGAGATCGAGGATTCCCGGCGTTTCTGAGACTTTGGCTGGGCGCACGGGTGTCAAAATTCTTAATTTCATGCAACTACACACTCCCAATACGATAAAACTGGTATCGCAGTTCTGCAGCGATTGATACGTCGATGCTTAGCGACATCGAGCGATCGAGGATTCCCGGCGTTTCTTAGTGTTTGGCTGGGTGTACGCATGTCAAAATTCTTTATTTCATGCAACTACACACTTACAATACGATAAAACGGGTATCGTGGTGCTGCAGCGATTGATACGTCGATGCTTAGCGAAATCGAGAGATCGAGGATTCCCGGCGTTTCTGAGAGTTTGACTGGGTGTGCGGGTGTGAAAATTCTCTATTTCATGCAACTACACACTTGCAATACGATAAAATGCGTATCGTGGTGCTGCAGCGATTGATACGTCGATGCTTAGCGACATCGAGAGATCGAGGATTCCCGGCGTTTCTGAGAGTTTGACTGGGTGTGCGGGTGTGAAAATTCTCTATTTCATGCAACTACACACTTGCAATACGATAAAATGCGTATCGTGGTGCTGCAGCGATTGATACGTCGATGCTTAGCGACATCGAGAGATCGAGGATTCCCGGCGTTTCTGAGTGTTTGGCTGGGTTTACGCATGTCAAAATTCTTTATTTCATGCAACTACACTTTTACTATACGATAAAACGGGTATCGTGGTGCTGCAGCGATTGATACGTCGATGCTTAGCGAAATCGAGAGATCGAGGATTCCCGCCGTTTCTTAGACTTTGGTTGGCTGTACGGGTGTCAAAATCCTTTATTCTATGTAACTACAAACTCTCAATACGATAAAACTGGTATCGTGGTGCTGCAGCGATTGATCCGTCAATGCTTAGCGAAATCGAAAGATCGAGGATTCCCGCGGTTTCTGAGACTTTGGCTGGCTGTACGGGTGTCAAAATCCTTTATTCTATGTAACTACACACTCTCAATACGATAAAACTGGTATCGTGGTGCTGCAGCGATTGATCCGTCAATGCTTAGCGAAATCGAAAGATCGAGGATTCCCGCCGTTTCTGAGACTTTGGCTGGCTGTACGGGTGTCAAAATCCTTTATTCTATGTAACTACACACTCTCAATACGATAAAACTGGTATCGTGGTGCTGCAGCGATTGATACGTCGATGCTTAGCGACATCGAGAGATCGAGGATTCCCGGCGTTTCTTAGTGTTTGGCTGGGTCCACGCATGTCAAAATTCTTTATTTCATGCAACTCCTCTTACAACACGATAAAACGGGTATCGTGGTGCTGCAGCGATTGATACGTCGATGCCTAGCGACATCGAGAGATCGAGGATTCCCGGCGTTTCTGAGACTTTGGCTGGGCGCACGGGTGTCAAAATTCTTAATTTCATGCAACTACACACTCCCAATACGATAAAACTGGTATCGTGGTGCTGCAGCGATTGATCCGTCGATGCTTAGTGAAATCGAGAGATCAAGGATTCCCGGCGTTTCTGAGAGTTTGACTGGGTGTACGGGTGTGAAAATTCTCTATTTCATGCAACTACACACTTGCAATACGATAAAATGCGTATCGTGGTGCTGCAGCGATTGATACGTCGATGCTTAGCGACATCGAGAGATCGAGGATTCCCGGCGTTTCTTAGACTTTGGCTGGCTGTACGGGTGTCAAAATCCTTTATTCTATGTAACTACACACTCTCAATACGATAAAACTGGTATCGTGGTGCTGCAGCGATTGATCCGTCAATGCTTAGCGAAATCGAAAGATCGAGGATTCCCGCCGTTTCTGAGACTTTGGCTGGCTGTACGGGTGTCAAAATCCTTTATTTTATGTAACTACAGACTCTCAAAACGATAAAACTGGTATCGTGGTGCTGCAGCGATTGATACGTCGATGCTTGGCGAAATCGAGAGATCGAGGATTCCCGGCGTTGCTGAGAGTTTGGCTGGGTTTACGGGTGTGAAAATTCCTAATTTCATGCAACTACACACTTACAATACGATAAAACGGGTATCGTGGTGCTGCAGCGATTGATCCGTCGATGCTTAGTGAAATCGAGAGATCCAGGATTCCCGGCGTTTCTGAGAGTTTGACTGGGTGTACGGGTGTGAAAATTCTCTATTTCATGCAACTACACACTTGCAATTCGATAAAACGCGTATCGTGGTGCTGCAGCGATTGATACGTCGATGCTTAGCGACATCGAGAGATCGAGAATTCCCGGCGTTTCTGAGAGTTTGACTGGGCGTACGGGTGACAAAATTCTTTATTCTATGTAACTACACACTCTCAATACGATAAAACTGGTATCGTGGTGCTGCAGCGATTGATCCGCCAATGCTTAGCGAAATCGAAAGATCGAGGATTCCCGCGGTTTCTGAGACTTTGGCTGGCTGTACGGGTGTCAAAATCCTTTATTCTATGTAACTACACACTCTCAATACGATAACACTGGTATCGTGGTGCTGCAGCGATTGATACGTCGATGCTTATCGACATCGAGCGATCGAGGATTCCCGGCGTTTCTTAGTGTTTGGCTGGGTGTACGCATGTCAAAATCCTTTATTTCATGCAACTACACACTTACAATACGATAAAACGGGTATCGTGGTGCTGCAGCGATTGATCCGTCGATGCTTAGTGAAATCGAGAGATCGAGGATTCCCGGCGTTTCCGAGAGTTTGACTGGGTGTACGGGTGTGAAAATTCTCTATTTCATGCAACTACACACTTGCAATACGATAAAACGCGTATCGTGGTGCTGCAGCGATTGATACGTCGATGCTTAGTGACATCGAGAGATCGATGATTCCCGGCGTTTATGAGAGTTTGGCTGGGTGTACGCATGTCAAAATTCTTGATTTCATGCAACTGAAGACTTACAATACAATAAAACGGGTATCGTGGTGCTGCAGCGATTGATACATCGATGCTTAGCGAAATCGAGAGATCGAGGATTCCCGGCGTTTCTGAGAGTTTGACTGGGTGTACGGGTGTGAAAATTCTTTATTTCATGCAACTACACACTTGCAATACGATAAAACGCGTATCGTGGTGCTGCAGCGATTGATACGTCGATGCTTAGCGACATCGAGAGATCGAGGATTCCCGGCGTTTCTTAGTGTTTGGCTGGCTGTACGCATGTCAAAATTCGTTATTTCATACAACTACACCCTTACAATACGATAAAACGGGTATCGTGGTGCTGCAGCGATTGATACGTCGATGCTTAGCGAAATCGAGAGATCGAGGATTCCCGGCGTTTCTGAGAGTTTGACTGGGTGTACGGGTGTGAAAATTCTTTATTTCATGCAACTACACACTTGCAATACGATAAAACGCGTATCGTGGTGCTGCAGCGATTGATACGTCGATGCTTAGCGACATCGAGAGATAGAGGATTCCCGGCGTTTCTTAGTGTTTGGCTGGCTGTACGCATGTCAAAATTCGTTATTTCATACAACTACACACTTACAATACGATAAAACGGGTATCGTGGTGCTGCAGCGATTGATACGTCGATGCTTAGCGACATCGAGAGACCGAGGATTCCCGGCGTTTCTTAGTGTTTGGCTGGGTTTACGCATGTCAAAATTCTTTATTTCATGCAACTACACATTTACTATACGATAAAACGGGTATCGTGGTGCTGCAGCGATTGATACGTCGATGCTTAGCGAAATCGAGAGATCGAGGATTCCCGCCGTTTCTTAGACTTTGGTTGGCTGTACGGGTGTCAAAATCCTTTATTCTATGTAACTACACACTCTCAATACGATAAAACTGGTATCGTGGTGCTGCAGCGATTGATCCGTCAATGCTTAGCGAAATCGAAAGATCGAGGATTCCCGCCGTTTCTGAGACTTTGGCTGGCTGTACGGGTGACAAAATCCTTTATTTTATGTAACTACACACTCTCAATACGATAAAACTGGTATCGTGGTGCTGCAGCGATTGATACGTCGATGCTTAGCGACATCGAGAGATCGAGGATTCCCGGCGTTTCTTAGACTTTGGCTGGCTGTACGGGTGTCAAAATCCTTTATTTTATGTAACTACACACTCTCAAAACGATAAAACTGGTATCGTGGTGCTGCAGCGATTGATACGTCGATGCTTAGCGAAATCGAGAGATCGAGGATTCCCGGCGTTGCTGAGAGTTTGGCTGGGTGTACGGGTGTGAAAATTCCTTATTTCATGCAACTACACACTTACAATACGATAAAACGGGTATCGTGGTGCTGCAGCGATTGATCCGTCGATGCTTAGTGAAATCGAGAGATCCAGGATACCCGGCGTTTCTGAGAGTTTGACTGGGTGTACGGGTGTGAAAATTCTCTATTTCATGCAACTACACACTTGCAATTCGATAAAACGCGTATCGTGGTGCTGCAGCGATTGATACGTCGATGCTTAGCGACAAAGAGAGATCGAGAATTCCCGGCGTTCCTGAGAGTTTGACTGGGCGTACGGGTGACAAAATTCTTTATTCTATGTAACTACACACTCTTAATACGATAAAACTGGTATCGTGGTGCTGCAGCGATTGATCCGCCAATGCTTAGCGAAATCGAAAGATCGAGGATTCCCGCGGTTTCTGGGACTTTGGCTGGCAGTACGGGTGTCAAAATCCTTTATTCTATGTAACTACACACTCTCAATACGATAACACTGGTATCGTGGTGCTGCAGCGATTGATACGTCGATGCTTAGCGACATCGAGCGATCGAGGATTCCCGGCTTTTCTTAGTGTTTGGCTGGGTGTACGCATGTCAAAATTCTTTATTTCATGCAACTACACACTTACAATACGATAAAACGGGTATCGTGGTGCTGCAGCGATTGATCCGTCGATGCTTAGTGAAATCGAGAGATCGAGGATTCCCGGCGTTTCTGAGAGTTTGACTGGGTGTACGGGTGTGAAAATTCTTTATTTCATGCAACTACACACTTGCAATACGATAAAACGCGTATCGTGGTGCTGCAGCGATTGATACGTCGATGCTTAGCGACATCGAGAGATCGAGGATTCCCGGCGTTTCTTAGTGTTTGGCTGGCTGTACGCATGTCAAAATTCGTTATTTCATACAACTACACACTAACAATACGATAAAACGGGTATCGTGGTGCTGCAGCGATTGATACGTCGATGCTTAGCGAAATCGAGAGATCGAGGATTCCCGGCGTTTCTGAGAGTTCAGCTGGGTGTACGCATGTCAAAATTCTCTATTTCATGCAACTACACACTTACAACACGATAAAACGGGTATCGTGGTGCTGCAGTGATTGATACGTCGAAGCTCCGCGAAAACGATAGATCGCGGATTCCCGCCGTTTCTGAGACTTTGGCTGGCTGTACGGGTGTCAAAATCCTTTATTCTATGAAACGACACACTCTCAATACGATAAAACTGGTATCGTGGTGCTGCAGCGATTGATCCGTCAATGCTTAGCGAAATCGAAAGATCGAGGATTCCCGCGGTTTCTGAAACTTTGGCTGGCTGTACGGGTGTCAAAATCCTTTATTCTATGTAACTACTCACTCTCAATACGATAACACTGGTATCGTGGTGCTGCAGCGATTGATACGTCGATGCTTAGCGACATCGAGAGATCGAGGATTCCCGGCGTTTCTTAGACTTTGGCTGGCTGTACGGGTGTCAAAATCCTTTATTCTATGTAACTACACACTCTCAATACGATAAAACTGGTATCGTGGTGCTGCAGCGATTGATCCGTCAATGCTTAGCGAAATCGAAAGATCGAGGATTCCCGCCGTTTCTGAGACTTTGGCTGGCTGTACGGGTGACAAAATCCTTTATTTTATGTAACTACACACTCTCAATACGATAAAACTGGTATCGTGGTGCTGCAGCGATTGATACGTCGATGCTTAGCGACATCGAGAGATCGAGGATTCCCGGCGTTTCTTAGACTTTGGCTGGCTGGACGGGTGTCAAAATCCTTTATTTTATGTAACTACACACTCTCAAAACGATAAAACTGGTATCGTGGTGCTGCAGCGATTGATACGTCGATGCTTAGCGAAATCGAGAGATCGAGGATTCCCGCGGTTTCTGAGACTTTGGCTGGCTGTACGGGTGTCAAAATCCTTTATTCTATGTAACTACTCACTCTCAATACGATAACACTGGTATCGTGGTGCTGCAGCGATTGATCCGTCGATGCTTAGTGAAATCGAGAGATCGAGGATTCCCGGCGTTTCTGAGAGTTTGACTGGGTGTACGGGTGTGAAAATTCTCTATTTCATGCAACTACACACTTGCAATACGATAAAACGCGTATCGTGGTGCTGCAGCGATTGATACGTCGATGCTTAGCGACATCGAGAGATCGATGATTCCCGGCGTTTATGACACTTTGGCTGGCTGTACGGGTGTCAAAATCCTTTATTCTATGTAACTACACACTCTCAATACGATAAAACTGGTATCGTGGTGCTGCAGCGATTGATCCGTCAATGCTTAGCGAAATCGAAAGATCGAGGATTCCCGCGGTTTCTGAAACTTTGGCTGGCTGTACGGGTGTCAAAATCCTTTATTCTATGTAACTACTCACTCTCAATACGATAACACTGGTATCGTGGTGCTGCAGCGATTGATACGTCGATGCTTAGCGACATCGAGAGATCGAGGATTCCCGGCGTTTCTTAGACTTTGGCTGGCTGTACGGGTGTCAAAATCCTTTATTTTATGCTACTATACACTCTCAATACGATAAAACTGGTATCGTGGTGCTGCAGCGATTGATACGTCGAAGCTCCGCGAAAACGAAAGATCGCGAATTCCCGCCGTTTTCGAGACGTTGGCTGGCTGTACGGATGTGAAAATTCTTTATTTCATGCAACTACACACTCTCAATACGATAAAACTGGTATCGCAGTTCTGCAGCGATTGATACGTCGAAGCTTAGCGACATCGAGAGATCGAGGATTCCCGCCGTTTCTTAGACTTTGGCTGGCTGTACGGGTGTCAAAATCCTTTATTCTATGTAACTACACACTCTCAATACGATAAAACTGGTATCGTGGTGCTGCAGCGATTGATCCGTCAATGCTTAGCGAAATCGAAAGATCGAGGATTCCCGCGGTTTCTGAGACTTTGGCTGGCTGTACGGGTGTCAAAATCCTTTATTCTATGTAACTACACACTCTCAATACGATCAAACTGGTATCGTGGTGCTGCAGCGATTGATACGTCGATGCTTAGCGACATCGAGCGATCGAGGATTCCCGGCGTTTCTTAGTGTTTGGCTGGGTGTACGCATGTCAAAATTCTTTATTTCATGCAACTACACACTTACAATACGATAAAACGGGTATCGTGGTGCTGCAGCGATTGATACGTCGATGCTTAGCGAAATCGAGAGATCGAGGATTCCCGGCGTTTCTGAGAGTTTGACTGGGTGTGCGGGTGTGAAAATTCTCTATTTCATGCAACTACACACTTGCAATACGATAAAATGCGTATCGTGGTGCTGCAGCGATTGATACGTCGATGCTTAGCGACATCGAGAGATCGAGGATTCCCGGCGTTTCTGAGAGTTTGACTGGGTGTACGGGTGTGAAAATTCTCTATTTCATGCAACTACACACTTGCAATACGATAAAATGCGTATCGTGGTGCTGCAGCGATTGATACGTCGATGCTTAGCGACATCGAGAGATCGAGGATTCCCGGCGTTTCTTAGACTTTGGCTGGCTGTACGGGTGTCAAAATCCTTTATTCTATGTAACTACACACTCTCAATACGATAAAACTGGTATCGTGGTGCTGCAGCGATTGATCCGTCAATGCTTAGCGAAATCGAAAGATCGAGGATTCCCGCCGTTTCTGAGACTTTGGCTGGCTGTACGGGTGACAAAATCCTTTATTTTATGTAACTACACACTCTCAATACGATAAAACTGGTATCGTGGTGCTGCAGCGATTGATACGTCGATGCTTAGCGACATCGAGAGATCGAGGATTCCCGGCGTTTCTTAGACTTTGGCTGGCTGTACGGGTGTCAAAATCCTTTATTTTATGTAACTACACACTCTCAAAACGATAAAACTGGTATCGTGGTGCTGCAGCGATTGATACGTCGATGCTTAGCGAAATCGAGAGATCGAGGATTCCCGCGGTTTCTGAGACTTTGGCTGGCTGTACGGGTGTCAAAATCCTTTATTCTATGTAACTACTCACTCTCAATACGATAACACTGGTATCGTGGTGCTGCAGCGATTGATCCGTCGATGCTTAGTGAAATCGAGAGATCGAGGATTCCCGGCGTTTCTGAGAGTTTGACTGGGTGTACGGGTGTGAAAATTCTCTATTTCATGCAACTACACACTTGCAATACGATAAAACGCGTATCGTGGTGCTGCAGCGATTGATACGTCGATGCTTAGCGACATCGAGAGATCGATGATTCCCGGCGTTTATGACACTTTGGCTGGCTGTACGGGTGTCAAAATCCTTTATTCTATGTAACTACACACTCTCAATACGATAAAACTGGTATCGTGGTGCTGCAGCGATTGATCCGTCAATGCTTAGCGAAATCGAAAGATCGAGGATTCCCGCGGTTTCTGGGACTTTGGCTGGCAGTACGGGTGTCAAAATCCTTTATTCTATGTAACTACACACTCTCAATACGATAACACTGGTATCGTGGTGCTGCAGCGATTGATACGTCGATGCTTAGCGACATCGAGCGATCGAGGATTCCCGGCTTTTCTTAGTGTTTGGCTGGGTGTACGCATGTCAAAATTCTTTATTTCATGCAACTACACACTTACAATACGATAAAACGGGTATCGTGGTGCTGCAGCGATTGATCCGTCGATGCTTAGTGAAATCGAGAGATCGAGGATTCCCGGCGTTTCTGAAAGTTTGACTGGGTGTACGGGTGTGACAATTCTCTCTTTCATGCAACTACACACTTGCAATACGATAAAACGCCTATCGTGGTGCTGCAGCGATTGATACGTCGATGCTTAGCGACATCGAGAGATCGATGATTCCCGGCGTTTATGAGAGTTTGGCTGGGTGTACGCATGTCAAAATTCTTGATTTCATGCAACTGAAGACTTACAATACAATAAAACGGGTATCGTGGTGCTGCAGCGATTGATACGTCGATGCTTAGCGAAATCAAGAGATCGAGGATTCCCGCCGTTTCTTAGACTTTGGTTGGCTGTACGGGTGTCAAAATCCTTTATTCTATGTAACTACACACTCTCAATACGATAAAACTGGTATCGTGGTGCTGCAGCGATTGATACATCGATGCTTAGCGAAATCGAGAGATCGAGGATTCCCGGCGTTTCTGAGAGTTTGACTGGGTGTACGGGTGTGAAAATTCTTTATTTCATGCAACTACACACTTGCAATACGATAAAACGCGTATCGTGGTGCTGCAGCGATTGATACGTCGATGCTTAGCGACATCGAGAGATCGAGGATTCCCGGCGTTTCTTAGTGTTTGGCTGGCTGTACGCATGTCAAAATTCGTTATTTCATACAACTACACCCTTACAATACGATAAAACGGGTATCGTGGTGCTGCAGCGATTGATACGTCGATGCTTAGCGAAATCGAGAGATCGAGGATTCCCGGCGTTTCTGAGAGTTTGACTGGGTGTACGGGTGTGAAAATTCTTTATTTCATGCAACTACACACTTGCAATACGATAAAACGCGTATCGTGGTGCTGCAGCGATTGATACGTCGATGCTTAGCGACATCGAGAGACCGAGGATTCCCGGCGTTTCTGAGTGTTTGGCTGGGTTTACGCATGTCAAAATTCTTTATTTCATGCAACTACACATTTACTATACGATAAAACGGGTATCGTCGTGCTGCAGCGATTGATACGTCGATGCTTAGCGAAATCGAGAGATCGAGGATTCCCGCCGTTTCTTAGACTTTGGTTGGCTGTACGGGTGTCAAAATCCTTTATTCTATGTAACTACACACTCTCGATACAATAAAACTGGTATCGTGGTGCTGCAGCGATTGATCCGTCAATGCTTAGCGAAATCGAAAGATCGAGGATTCCCGCGGTTTCTGAAACTTTGGCTGGCTGTACGGGTGTCAAAATCCTTTATTCTATGTAACTACACACTCTCAATACGATAACACTGGTATCGTGGTGCTGCAGCGATTGATACGTCGATGCTTAGCGACATCGAGCGATCGAGGATTCCCGGCGTTTCTTAGTGTTTGGCTGGGTGTACGCATGTCAAAATTCTTTATTTCATGCATCTACACACTTACAATACGATAAAACGGGTATCGTGGTGCTGCAGCGATTGATACGTCGATGCTTAGCGAAATCGAGAGATCGAGGATTCCCGGCGTTGCTGAGAGTTTGGCTGGGTGTACGGGTGTGAAAATTCCTTATTTCATGCAACTACACACTTACAATACGATAAAACGGGTATCGTGGTGCTGCAGCGATTGATCCGTCGATGGTTAGTGAAATCGAGAGATCGAGGATTCCCGGCGTTTCTGAGAGTTTGACTGGGTGTACGGGTGTGAAAATTCTCTATTTCATGCAACTACACACTTGCAATACGATAAAACGTGTATCGTGGTGCTGCAGCGATTGATACGTCGATGCTTAGCGACATCGAGAGATCGAGGATTCCCGGCGTTTCTTAGAGTTTGACCGGACGTACGGGTGACAAAATTCTTTATTCTATGTAACGACACACTCTCAATACGATAAAACTGGTATCGTGGTGCTGCAGCGATTGATCCGCCAATGCTTAGCGAAATCGAAAGATCGAGGATTGCCGCAGTTTCTGAGACTTTGGCTGGCTGTACGCGTGTCAAAATCCTTTATTCTATGTAACTACACACTCTCAATACGATAACACTGGTATCGTGGTGCTGCAGCGATTGATACGTCGAGGCTTAGCGACATCGAGCGATCGAGGATTCCCGGCGTTTCTTAGTGTTTGGCTGGGTGTACGCATGTCAAAATTCTTTATTGCATGCAACTACACACTTACAATACGATAAAACGGGTATCGTGGTGCTGCAGCGATTAATACGTCGATGCTTAGCGAAATCGAGAGATCGAGGATTCTCGGCGTTGCTGAGAGTTTGGCTGGGTGTACGGGTGTGAAAATTCCTTATTTCATGCAACTACACACTTACAATACGATAAAACGGGTATCGTGGTGCTGCAGCGATTGATCCGTCGATGCTTAGTGAGATCGAGAGATCGAGGATTCCCGGCGTTTCTGAGAGTTTGACTGGGTGTACGGGTGTGAAAATTCTCTATTTCATGCAACTACACACTTGCAATACGATAAAACGCGTATCGTGGTGCTGCAGCGATTGATACGTCGATGCTTAGCGACATCGAGAGATCGAGGATTCCCGGCGTTTCTGAGAGTTTGACTGGGCGTACGGGTGACAAAATTCTTTATTGCATGCTTCTACCCACTCTCAATACGATAAAACTGGTATCGTGGTGTTGCAGCGATTGATACGTCGATGCTTAGCGACATCGAGAGATCGAGGATTCCCGGCGTTTCTTAGACTTTGGCTGGCTGTACGGGTGTCAAAATCCTTTATTTTATGTAACTACACACTCTCAAAACGATAAAACTGGTATCGTGGTGCTGCAGCGATTGATCCGTCAATGCTTAGCGAAATCGAAAGATCGAGGATTCCCGCCGTTTCTGAGACTTTGGCTGGCTGTACGGGTGTCAAAATCCTTTATTCTATGTAACGACACACTCTCAATACGATAAAACTGGTATCGTGCTGCTGCAGCTATTGATACGTCGATGCTTAGCGACATCGAGAGATCGAGGATTCCCGGCGTTTCTTAGTGTTTGGCTGGGTCTACGCATGTCAAAATCCTTTATTTCATGCAACTACACTCTTACAACACGATAAAACGGGTATCGAGGTGCTGCAGCGATTGATACGTTGATGCCTAGCGACATCGAGAGATCGAGGATTCCGGGCGTTTCTGAGAGTTTGGCTGGGCGTACGGGTGTCAAAATTCTTAATTTCATGCAACTACACACTTACAATACGATAAAACGGGTATCGTGGTGCCGCAGCGATTGATACATCGATGCGCAGCGAAATCGAAAGATCGAG
>OX382182.1:6922400-7055150 GCA_947507545.1 Clistopyga incitator | reverse complement strand
CGATACACGTTTTATCTTATTGCAAGTCTGTAGTTGCATGAAATAAAGAATCTTGACATGCGTACACCCAGCCAAACACTAAGAAACGCCGGGAATCCTCGATCTCTCGATGTCGCTAAGCATCGACGTATCAATCGCTGCAGCACCACGATACCAATTTTAGCGTATTGAGAGTGTGTAGTTACATAGAATAAAGGATTTTGACACCCGTACACACAGCCAAACACTAAGAAACGCCGGGAATCCTCGATCTCTCGATGTCACTAAGCATCGACGTAATCGCTGCAGCACCACGATACCAGTTTTATCGTATTGAGAGTGTGTAGTAACATAGAATTAAGGATTTTGACACCCGTACAGCCAGCCAAAGTCTCAGAAACGGCGGGAATCCTCGATCTCTCGATTTCGCTAAGCATCGACGTATCAATCGCTGCAGAACTTCGATACCAGTTTTATCGTATTGAGAGTGTGTAGTTACATAGAATAAAGGATTTTGACACCCGTACAGCCAGCCAAAGTCTCAGAAACGGCGGGAATCCTCGATCTTTCGATTCCGCTGAGCATCGCCGTATCAATCGCTGCAGCACCACGATACCAGTTTTATCGTATTAAGAGTGTGTAATTACATAGAATGAAGAATTATGACACCCGTACAGCCAGCCAAACTCTCAGAAACGCCGGGAATCCTCGATCTCTCGATTTCGCTAAGCATCGATGTATCAATCGCTGAAGCACCACGATACCCGTTTTATCGTATTGTAAGTGTGTCGTTGCATGAAATAAGATATTTTCACACCCGTACACCCAGCCAAACTCTCAGCAATGCCGGGAATCCTCGATCTTTCGATATCGCTAAGCATCGAGGTATCAATCGCTGCAGCACCACGATACCCGTTTTATCGTATTATAAGTGTAGTTGCATGAAATAAAGAATTTTGACATGCGTACACCCAGCCAAACACTAAGAAACGCCGGGAATCCTCGATCTCTCGTTTTCGCTAAGCTTCGACGTATCAATCGCTGCAGAACTGCAATACCAGTTTTATCGTATTGAGAGTGTGTAGTTGCATGAAATAAAGAATTATGACACCCTCACGCCCAGCCAAACTCTCAGAAACGCCGGGAATTCTCGATCTCTCGATGTCGCTAAGCATCGACGGATCAATCGCTGCAGCACCACGATACCAGTTTTATCGTATTGAGAGTGTGTAGTTACATAGAATAAAGGATTTTGACACCCGTACAGCCAGCCAAAGTCTCAGAAACGGCGGGAATCCTCGATCTTTCGATTTCGCTAAGCATCGATGTATCATTCGCTGCAGCACCACGATACCCGTTTTATCGTATTGTAAGTGTGCAGTTGCATAAAATAAAGAATTTTGACACCCGTACGCCCAGCCAAACTCTCAGAAACGCCGGGAATCCTCGATCTCTCGATGTCGCTAAGCATCGACGTATCAATCGCCGCAGCACCACGATATCCGGTTTATCGTATTGCAAGTGTGTAGTTGCATGAAATCAAGAATTTTCACACTGGTACACCCAGCCAAACTCTCAGAAACGCAGCGAATCCTCGATCTCTCGATTTCGCTACGCATCGACGTATCAATCGCTGCAGAACTGCGATACCAGTTTTATCGTATTGAGAGTGTGTAGTTGCATGAAATAAAGAAATTTCACACCCGTACGCCCAGCCAAACTCTCAGAAACGCCGGGAATCCTCGATCTCTCGATTTCGCTAAGCATCGACGTATCAATCGCTGCAGCACCACGATACCAGTTTTATCGTATTGAGAGTGTGTAGTTACATAGAATAAAGGATTTTGACACCCGTACAGCCAGCCAAAGTCTCAGAAACGGCGGGAATCCTCGATCTTTCGATTCCGCTAAGCATCGACGTATCAATCGCTGCAGCACCACGATACCAGTTTTATCGTATTAAGAGTGTGTAGTTACATAGAATGAAGAATTTTGACACCCGTACAGCCAGCCAAAGTCTCAGAAACGGCGGGAATCCTCGATCTCTCGATTTTGCTAAGCATCGATGTATCATTCGCTGCAGCACCACGATACCCGTTTCATCGTATTGTAAGTGTGCAGTTGCATGAAATAAAGAATTTTGACACCCGTACGCCCAGCCAAACTCTCAGAAACGCCGGGAATCCTCGATCTCTCGATGTCGCTAAGCATCGACGTATCAATCGCCGCAGCACCACGATATCCGGTTTATCGTATTGCAAGTGTGTAGTTGCATGAAATCAAGAATTTTCACACTGGTACACCCAGCCAAACTCTCAGAAACGCAGCGAATCCTCGATCTCTCGATTTCGCTACGCATCGACGTATCAATCGCTGCAGAACTGCGATACCAGTTTTATCGTATTGAGAGTGTGTAGTTGCATGAAATAAAGAAATTTCACACCCGTACGCCCAGCCAAACTCTCAGAAACGCCGGGAATCCTCGATCTCTCGATTTCGCTAAGCATCGACGTATCAATCGCCGCAGCACCACGATACCCGTTTTATCTTATTGCAAGTGTGTAGTTGCATGAAATAAAGAATCTTGACATGCGTACACCCAGCCAAACACTAAGAAACGCCGGGAATCCTCGATCTCTCGATGTCGCTAAGCATCGACGTATCAATCGCTGCAGCACCACGATACCAATTTTATCGTATTGAGAGTGTGTAGTTACATAGAATAAAGGATTTTGACACCCGTACACACAGCCAAACACTAAGAAACGCCGGGAATCCTCGATCTCTCGATGTCACTAAGCATCGACGTAATCGCTGCAGCACCACGATACCAGTTTCATCGTATTGAGAGTGTGTAGTTACATAGAATTAAGGATTTTGACACCCGTACAGCCAGCCAAAGTCTCAGAAACGGCGGGAATCCTCGATCTCTCGATTTCGCTAAGCATCGACGTATCAATCGCTGCAGAACTGCGATACCAGTTTTATCGTATTGAGAGTGTGTAGTTGCATAAAATAAAGAATTTTCACACCCGTACACCCAGCCAAACTCTCAGAAACGCCGGGAATCCTCGATCTCTCGATATCGCTAATCATCGACGTATCAATCGCTGCAGCACCACGATACCAGTTTTATCGTATTGAGAATGTGTAGTTACATAAAATTAAGGATTTCGACACCCGTACAGCCAGCCAAAGTCTCAGAAACGGCGGGAATCCTCGATCTCTCGTTTTCGCTAAGCTTCGACGTATCAATCGCTGCAGAACTGCAATACCAGTTTTATCGTATTGAGAGTGTGTAGTTGCATGAAATAAAGAATTATGACACCCGTACGCCCAGCCAAACTCTCAGAAACGCCGGGAATTCTCGATCTCTCGATGTCGCTAAGCATCGACGGATCAATCGCTGCAGCACCACGATACCAGTTTTATCGTATTGAGAGTGTGTAGTTACATAGAATAAAGGATTTTGACACCCGTACAGCCAGCCAAAGTCTCAGAAACGGCGGGAATCCTCGATCTTTCGATTCCGCTAAGCATCGACGTATCAATCGCTGCAGCACCACGATACCAGTTTTATCGTATTAAGAGTGTGTAGTTACATAGAATGAAGAATTTTGACACCCGTACAGCCAGCCAAAGTCTCAGAAACGGCGGGAATCCTCGATCTCTCGATTTCGCTAAGCATCGATGTATCATTCGCTGCAGCACCACGATACCCGTTTTATCGTATTGTAAGTGTGTAGTTGCATGAAATAAAGAATTTTGACACCCGTACGCCCAGCCAAACTCTCAGAAACGCCGGGAATCCTCGATCTCTCGATGTCGCTAAGCATCGACGTATCAATCGCCGCAGCACCACGATATCCGGTTTATCGTATTGCAAGTGTGTAGTTGCATGAAATCAAGAATTTTCACACTGGTACACCCAGCCAAACTCTCAGAAACGCAGCGAATCCTCGATCTCTCGATTTCGCTACGCATCGACGTATCAATCGCTGCAGAACTGCGATACCAGTTTTATCGTATTAAGAGTGTGTAGTTGCATGAAATAAAGAAATTTCACACCCGTACGCCCAGCCAAACTCTCAGAAACGCCGGGAATCCTCGATCTCTCGATTTCGCTAAGCATCGACGTATCAATCGCCGCAGCACCACGATACCAGTTTTATCGTATTGAGAGTGTGTAGTTACATAGAATAAAGGATTTTGACACCCGTACAGCCAGCCAAAGTCTCAGAAACGGCGGGAATCCTCGATCTTTCGATTCCGCTAAGCATCGACGTATCAATCGCTGCAGCACCACGATACCAGTTTTATCGTATTAAGAGTGTGTAGTTACATAGAATGAAGAATTTTGACACCCGTACAGCCAGCCAAAGTCTCAGAAACGGCGGGAATCCTCGATCTCTCGATTTCGCTAAGCATCGATGTATCATTCGCTGCAGCACCACGATACCCGTTTTATCGTATTGTAAGTGTGTAGTTGCATGAAATAAAGAATTTTGACACCCGTACGCCCAGCCAAACTCTCAGAAACGCCGGGAATCCTCGATCTCTCGATGTCGCTAAGCATCGACGTATCAATCGCCGCAGCACCACGATATCCGGTTTATCGTATTGCAAGTGTGTAGTTGCATGAAATCAAGAATTTTCTCACTGGTACACCCAGCCAAACTCTCAGAAACGCAGCGAATCCTCGATCTCTCGATTTCGCTACGCATCGACGTATCAATCGCTGCAGAACTGCGATACCAGTTTTATCGTATTGAGAGTGTGTAGTTGCATGAAATAAAGAAATTTCACACCCGTACGCCCAGCCAAACTCTCAGAAACGCCGGGAATCCTCGATCTCTCGATTTCGCTAAGCATCGACGTATCAATCGCCGCAGCACCACGATACCCGTTTTATCTTATTGCAAGTCTGTAGTTGCATGAAATAAAGAATCTTGACATGCGTACACCCAGCCAAACACTAAGAAACGCCGGGAATCCTCGATCTCTCGATGTCGCTAAGCATCGACGTATCAATCGCTGCAGCACCACGATACCAATTTTAGCGTATTGAGAGTGTGTAGTTACATAGAATAAAGGATTTTGACACCCGTACACACAGCCAAACACTAAGAAACGCCGGGAATCCTCGATCTCTCGATGTCACTAAGCATCGACGTAATCGCTGCAGCACCACGATACCAGTTTTATCGTATTGAGAGTGTGTAGTAACATAGAATTAAGGATTTTGACACCCGTACAGCCAGCCAAAGTCTCAGAAACGGCGGGAATCCTCGATCTCTCGATTTCGCTAAGCATCGACGTATCAATCGCTGCAGAACTTCGATACCAGTTTTATCGTATTGAGAGTGTGTAGTTACATAGAATAAAGGATTTTGACACCCGTACAGCCAGCCAAAGTCTCAGAAACGGCGGGAATCCTCGATCTTTCGATTCCGCTGAGCATCGCCGTATCAATCGCTGCAGCACCACGATACCAGTTTTATCGTATTAAGAGTGTGTAATTACATAGAATGAAGAATTTTGACACCCGTACAGCCAGCCAAACTCTCAGAAACGCCGGGAATCCTCGATCTCTCGATTTCGCTAAGCATCGATGTATCAATCGCTGAAGCACCACGATACCCGTTTTATCGTATTGTAAGTGTGTCGTTGCATGAAATAAGATATTTTCACACCCGTACACCCAGCCAAACTCTCAGCAATGCCGGGAATCCTCGATCTTTCGATATCGCTAAGCATCGAGGTATCAATCGCTGCAGCACCACGATACCCGTTTTATCGTATTATAAGTGTAGTTGCATGAAATAAAGAATTTTGACATGCGTACACCCAGCCAAACACTAAGAAACGCCGGGAATCCTCGATCTCTCGTTTTCGCTAAGCTTCGACGTATCAATCGCTGCAGAACTGCAATACCAGTTTTATCGTATTGAGAGTGTGTAGTTGCATGAAATAAAGAATTATGACACCCTCACGCCCAGCCAAACTCTCAGAAACGCCGGGAATTCTCGATCTCTCGATGTCGCTAAGCATCGACGGATCAATCGCTGCAGCACCACGATACCAGTTTTATCGTATTGAGAGTGTGTAGTTACATAGAATAAAGGATTTTGACACCCGTACAGCCAGCCAAAGTCTCAGAAACGGCGGGAATCCTCGATCTTTCGATTCCGCTAAGCATCGACGTATCAATCGCTGCAGCACCACGATACCAGTTTTATCGTATTAAGAGTGTGTAGTTACATAGAATGAAGAATTTTGACACCCGTACAGCCAGCCAAAGTCTCAGAAACGGCGGGAATCCTCGATCTCTCGATTTCGCTAAGCATCGATGTATCATTCGCTGCAGCACCACGATACCCGTTTTATCGTATTGTAAGTGTGCAGTTGCATGAAATAAAGAATTTTGACACCCGTACGCCCAGCCAAACTCTCAGAAACGCCGGGAATCCTCGATCTCTCGATGTCGCTAAGCATCGACGTATCAATCGCCGCAGCACCACGATATCCGGTTTATCGTATTGCAAGTGTGTAGTTGCATGAAATCAAGAATTTTCACACTGGTACACCCAGCCAAACTCTCAGAAACGCAGCGAATCCTCGATCTCTCGATTTCGCTACGCATCGACGTATCAATCGCTGCAGAACTGCGATACCAGTTTTATCGTATTGAGAGTGTGTAGTTGCATGAAATAAAGAAATTTCACACCCGTACGCCCAGCCAAACTCTCAGAAACGCCGGGAATCCTCGATCTCTCGATTTCGCTAAGCATCGACGTATCAATCGCTGCAGCACCACGATACCAGTTTTATCGTATTGAGAGTGTGTAGTTACATAGAATAAAGGATTTTGACACCCGTACAGCCAGCCAAAGTCTCAGAAACGGCGGGAATCCTCGATCTTTCGATTCCGCTAAGCATCGACGTATCAATCGCTGCAGCACCACGATACCAGTTTTATCGTATTAAGAGTGTGTAGTTACATAGAATGAAGAATTTTGACACCCGTACAGCCAGCCAAAGTCTCAGAAACGGCGGGAATCCTCGATCTCTCGATTTTGCTAAGCATCGATGTATCATTCGCTGCAGCACCACGATACCCGTTTCATCGTATTGTAAGTGTGCAGTTGCATGAAATAAAGAATTTTGACACCCGTACGCCCAGCCAAACTCTCAGAAACGCCGGGAATCCTCGATCTCTCGATGTCGCTAAGCATCGACGTATCAATCGCCGCAGCACCACGATATCCGGTTTATCGTATTGCAAGTGTGTAGTTGCATGAAATCAAGAATTTTCACACTGGTACACCCAGCCAAACTCTCAGAAACGCAGCGAATCCTCGATCTCTCGATTTCGCTACGCATCGACGTATCAATCGCTGCAGAACTGCGATACCAGTTTTATCGTATTGAGAGTGTGTAGTTGCATGAAATAAAGAAATTTCACACCCGTACGCCCAGCCAAACTCTCAGAAACGCCGGGAATCCTCGATCTCTCGATTTCGCTAAGCATCGACGTATCAATCGCCGCAGCACCACGATACCCGTTTTATCTTATTGCAAGTGTGTAGTTGCATGAAATAAAGAATCTTGACATGCGTACACCCAGCCAAACACTAAGAAACGCCGGGAATCCTCGATCTCTCGATGTCGCTAAGCATCGACGTATCAATCGCTGCAGCACCACGATACCAATTTTATCGTATTGAGAGTGTGTAGTTACATAGAATAAAGGATTTTGACACCCGTACACACAGCCAAACACTAAGAAACGCCGGGAATCCTCGATCTCTCGATGTCACTAAGCATCGACGTAATCGCTGCAGCACCACGATACCAGTTTCATCGTATTGAGAGTGTGTAGTTACATAGAATTAAGGATTTTGACACCCGTACAGCCAGCCAAAGTCTCAGAAACGGCGGGAATCCTCGATCTCTCGATTTCGCTAAGCATCGACGTATCAATCGCTGCAGAACTGCGATACCAGTTTTATCGTATTGAGAGTGTGTAGTTGCATAAAATAAAGAATTTTCACACCCGTACACCCAGCCAAACTCTCAGAAACGCCGGGAATCCTCGATCTCTCGATATCGCTAATCATCGACGTATCAATCGCTGCAGCACCACGATACCAGTTTTATCGTATTGAGAATGTGTAGTTACATAAAATTAAGGATTTCGACACCCGTACAGCCAGCCAAAGTCTCAGAAACGGCGGGAATCCTCGATCTCTCGTTTTCGCTAAGCTTCGACGTATCAATCGCTGCAGAACTGCAATACCAGTTTTATCGTATTGAGAGTGTGTAGTTGCATGAAATAAAGTATTATGACACCCGTACGCCCAGCCAAACTCTCAGAAACGCCGGGAATTCTCGATCTCTCGATGTCGCTAAGCATCGACGGATCAATCGCTGCAGCACCACGATACCAGTTTTATCGTATTGAGAGTGTGTAGTTACATAGAATAAAGGATTTCGACACCCGTACAGCCAGCCAAAGTCTCAGAAACGGCGGGAATCCTCGATCTTTCGATTCCGCTAAGCATCGACGTATCAATCGCTGCAGCACCACGATACCAGTTTTATCGTATTAAGAGTGTGTAGTTACATAGAATGAAGAATTTTGACACCCGTACAGCCAGCCAAAGTCTCAGAAACGGCGGGAATCCTCGATCTCTCGATTTCGCTAAGCATCGATGTATCATTCGCTGCAGCACCACGATACCCGTTTTATCGTATTGTAAGTGTGTAGTTGCATGAAATAAAGAATTTTGACACCCGTACGCCCAGCTAAACTCTCAGAAACGCCGGGAATCCTCGATCTCTCGATGTCGCTAAGCATCGACGTATCAATCGCCGCAGCACCACGATATCCGGTTTATCGTATTGCAAGTGTGTAGTTGCATGAAATCAAAAATTTTCACACTGGTACACCCAGCCAAACTCTCAGAAACGCAGCGAATCCTCGATCTCTCGATTTCGCTACGCATCGACGTATCAATCGCTGCAGAACTGCGATACCAGTTTTATCGTATTGAGAGTGTGTAGTTGCATGAAATAAAGAAATTTCACACCCGTACGCCCAGCCAAACTCTCAGAAACGCCGGGAATCCTCGATCTCTCGATTTCGCTAAGCATCGACGTATCAATCGCCGCAGCACCACGATACCCGTTTTATCTTATTGCAAGTGTGTAGTTGCATGAAATAAAGAATCTTGACATACGTACACCCAGCCAAACACTAAGAAACGCCGGGAATCCTCGATCTCTCGATGTCGCTAAGCATCGACGTATCAATCGCTGCAGCACCACGATACCAATTTTATCGTATTAAGAGTGTGTAGTTACATAGAATAAAGGATTTTGACACCCGTACACACAGCCAAACACTAAGAAACGCCGGGAATCCTCGATCTCTCGATGTCACTAAGCATCGACGTAATCGCTGCAGCACCACGATACCAGTTTTATCGTATTGAGAGTGTGTAGTTACATAGAATTAAGGATTTTGACACCCGTACAGCCAGCCAAAGTCTCAGAAACGGCGGGAATCCTCGATCTCTCGATTTCGCTAAGCATCGACGTATCAATCGCTGCAGAACTGCGATACCAGTTTTATCGTATTGAGAGTGTGTAGTTGCATGAAATGAAGAATTTTCACACCCGTACACCCTGCCAAACTCTCAGAAACGCCGGGAATCCTCGATCTCTCGATATCGCTAAGCATCGACGTATCAATCGCTGCAGCACCACGATACCAGTTTTATCGTATTGAGAGTATGTAGTTACATAAAATTAAGGATTTCGACACCCGTACAGCCAGCCAAAGTCTCAGAAACGGCGGGAATCTTCGATCTCTCGATTTCGCTAAGCATCGACGTATCAATCGCTGCAGAACTGCGATACCAGTTTTATCGTATTGAGAGTGTGTAGTTGCATGAAAAAAAGAATTTTGACACACGTACCCCCAGCCAAACTCTCAGAAACGCCGGGAATCCTCGATCTCTCGATGTCGCTGAGCATCAACGTATCGATCGCTGCAGCACCACGATACCAGTTTTATCGTATTGAGAGTGTGTAGTTACATAAAATAAAGGATTTTGACACCCGTACAGCCAGCCAAAGTCTCAGAAACGGCGGGAATCCTCGATCTTTCGATTCCGCTATGCATCGACGTATCAATCGCTGCAGCACCACGATACCCGTTTTATCGTATTGCAAGTGTGTAGTTACATGGAATGAAGGATTTTGACACCCGTACACCCAGCCAAAGTCTCAGAAACGCCGGGAATCCTCGATCTTTCGATTCGGCTAAGCATCGACGTATCAATCGCTGCAAAACTGCGATACCAGTTTACCGTATTGAGAGTGTGTAGTTGCATGAACTGAAGAATTTTCACACCCGTACACCCAGCCAAACTCTCAGAAACGCCGGGAATCCTCGATCTCTCGATTTCGCTAAGCATCGATGTATCAATCGCTGCAGCATTACGATACCCGTTTTATCGTATGGTAAGTGTGTAGTTGCATGGAATAAAAAATTTTGACATGCGTACACCCAGCCAAACTCTCATGAACGCCGGGAATCATCGATCTTTCGATTCCGCTAAGCTTCGACGTATCAATCGTTGCAGAACTGCGATACCAGTTTTATCGTATTGAGAGTGTGTAGTTGCATGAAATAAAGAATTTTCACACCCGTACACTTTGCCAAACTCTCAGAAACGCCGGGAATCCTCGATCTCTCGATTTCGCTAAGCATCGATGTATCATTCGCTGCAGCACCACGATACCCTTTTTATCGTATTGTAAGTGTGTAGTTGCATGAAATAAAAAATTTTGACATCTGTACACCCAGCCAAACACTAAGAAACGCCGGGAATCCTCGATCTCTCGATATCGCTATGCATCGACGTATCAATCGCTGCAGAACTGCGATACCATTTTTATCGTATTGAGTGTGTAGTTGCATGAAATAAAGAATTTTCACACCAGTACACCCAGCCAAACTCTCAGAAACGCCGGGAATCCTCGATCTCTCGATTTCGCTAAGCATCGATGTATCAATCGCTGCAGCACCACGATACCCGTTTTATCGTATTGAGAGTGTGTAGTTGCATGAAATAAAGAATTTTCACACCCGTACACCCAGCCAAAATCTCAAAAACGCCGGGAATCCTCGATCTTTCGATTTCGCTGAGCATCGATGTATCAATCGCTGCAGCACCACGATACCCGTTTTATCGTATTGTAAGTGTGTAGTTGCATGAAATTAAGAATTTTGACACCCGTACGCCCAGTCAAACTCTCAGAAACGCCGGGAATGCTCGATCTCTCGATCTCACTAAGCATCGACGGATCAATCGCTGCAGCACCACGATACCCGTTTTATCGTATTGTAAGTGTGTAGTTGCATGAAATAAGGAATTTTCACACCCGTACACCCAGCCAAACTCTCAGCAACGCCGGGAATCCTCGATCTCTCGATTTCGCTAAGCATCGACGTATCAATCGCTGCAGCACCACGATACCCGTTTTATCGTATTGTAAGTGTGTAGTTGCATGCAATAAAGAATTTTGACATGCGTTCACCCAGCCAAACACTAAGAAACGCCGGGAATCCTCGATCGCTCGATGTCGCTAAGCATCGACGTATCAATCGCTGCAGCACCACGATACCAGTGTTATCGTATTGAGAGTGTGTAGTTACATAGAATAAAGGATTTTGACACCCGTACAGCCAGCCAAAGTCTCAGAAACCGCGGGAATCCTCGATCTTTCGATTTCGCTAAGCATTGGCGGATCAATCGCTGCAGCACCACGATACCAGTATTATCGTATTGAGAGTGTGTAGTTACATAGAATAAAGAATTTTGACACCCGTACAGCCAGCCAAAGTCTAAGAAACGGCGGGAATCCTCGATCTGTCGATTTCGCTAAGCATCGACGAATCAATCGCTGCAACACCACGATACCCGTTTTATCGTATTGTAAGTGTGTAGTAGCATGAAATAAGGAATTTCCACACCCTTACACCCAGCCAAACTCTCAGCAACGCCGGGAATCCTCGATCTCTCGATTTCGCTAAGCATCGACGTATCAATCGCTGCAGCACCACGATACCAGTGTTATCGTATTGAGAGTGTGTAGTTACATAGAATAAAGGATTTTGACACCCGTACAGCCAGCCAAAGTCTCAGAAACCGCGGGAATCCTCGATCTTTCGATTTCGCTAAGCATCGACGTATCAATCGCTGCAGCACCACGATACCCGTTTTATCGTATAGTAAGTGTATAGTTGCATGAAATAAAGAATTTTGACATGCGTAAACCCAGCCAAACCCTACGAAACGCCGGGAATCCTCGGTCTCTCGATGTCGCTAAGCATCGACGTATCAATCCCTGCAGCACCACGATACCCGTTTTATCGTGTTGTAAGAGTAGTTGCATGAAATAAAGAATTTTGACATGCGTGGACCCAGCCAAACACTAAGAAACGCCGGGAATCCTCGATCTCTCGATGTCGCTAAGCATCGACGTATCAATCGCTGCAGCACCACGATACCAGTGTTATCGTATTGAGGTGAGTAGTTACATAGAATAAAGGATTTTGACACCCGTACAGCCAGCCAAAGTCTCAGAAACCGCGGGAATCCTCGATCTTTCGATTTCGCTAAGCATTGACGGATCAATCGCTGCAGCACCACGATACCAGTTTTATCGTATTGAGAGTGTGTAGTTACATAGAATAAAGGATTTTGACACCCGTACAGCCAGCCAAAGTCTCAGAAACCGCGGGAATCCTCGATCTTTCGATTTCGCTAAGCATTGACGGATCAATCGCTGCAGCACCACGATACCAGTTTTATCGTATTGAGAGTGTGTAGTTACATAGAATAAAGGATTTTGACACCCGTACAGCCAGCCAAAGTCTAAGAAACGGCGGGAATCCTCGATCTCTCGATTTCGCTAAGCATCGACGTATCAATCGCTGCAGCACCACGATACCCGTTTTATCGTATAGTAAAAGTGTAGTTGCATGAAATAAAGAATTTTGACATGCGTAAACCCAGCCAAACACTAAGAAACGCCGGGAATCCTCGGTCTCTCGATGTCGCTAAGCATCGACGTATCAATCGCTGCAGCACCACGATACCAGTTTTATCGTATTGAGAGTGTGTCGTTTCATAGAATAAAGGATTTTGACACCCGTACAGCCAGCCAAAGTCTCAGAAACGGCGGGAATCCGCGATCTTTCGTTTTCGCGGAGCTTCGACGTATCAATCGCTGCAGCACCACGATACCCGTTTTATCGTATAGTAAAAGTGTAGTTGCATGAAATAAAGAATTTTGACATGCGTAAACCCAGCCAAACACTAAGAAACGCCGGGAATCCTCGATCTCTCGATGTCGCTAAGCATCGACGTATCAATCGCTGCAGCACCACGATACCAGTGTTATCGTATTGAGGTGAGTAGTTACATAGAATAAAGGATTTTGACACCCGTACAGCCAGCCAAAGTCTCAGAAACCGCGGGAATCCTCGATCTTTCGATTTCGCTAAGCATTGACGGATCAATCGCTGCAGCACCACGATACCAGTTTTATCGTATTGAGAGTGTGTAGTTACATAGAATAAAGGATTTTGACACCCGTACAGCCAGCCAAAGTCTCAGAAACCGCGGGAATCCTCGATCTTTCGATTTCGCTAAGCATTGACGGATCAATCGCTGCAGCACCACGATACCAGTTTTATCGTATTGAGAGTGTGTAGTTACATAGAATAAAGGATTTTGACACCCGTACAGCCAACCAAAGTCTAAGAAACGGCGGGAATCTTCGATCTTTCGATTTCGCTAAGCATCGACGTATCAATCGCTGCAGCACCACGATACCCGTTTTATCGTATATTAAAAGTGTAGTTGCATGAAATAAAGAATTTTGACATGCGTAAACCCAGCCAAACACTAAGAAACGCCGGGAATCCTCGGTCTCTCGATGTCGCTAAGCATCGACGTATCAATCGCTGCAGCACCACGATACCCGTTTTATCGTATTGTAAGTGTGTAGTTGTATGAAATAACGAATTTTGACATGCGTACAGCCAGCCAAACACTAAGAAACGCCGGGAATCCTCTATCTCTCGATGTCGCTAAGCATCGACGTATCAATCGCTGCAGCACCACGATACGCGTTTTATCGTATTGCAAGTGTGTAGTTGCATGAAATAAAAAATTTTCACACCCGTACACCCAGTCAAACTCTCAGAAACGCCGGGAATCCTCGATCTCTCGATTTCGCTAAGCATCGATGTATCAATCGCTGCAGCACCACGATACCCGTTTTATTGTATTGTAAGTCTTCAGTTGCATGAAATCAAGAATTTTGACATGCGTACACCCAGCCAAACTCTCATAAACGCCGGGAATCATCGATCTCTCGATGTCGCTAAGCATCGACGTATCAATCGCTGCAGCACCACGATACGCGTTTTATCGTATTGCAAGTGTGTAGTTGCATGAAATAGAGAATTTTCACACCCGTACACCCAGTCAAACTCTCGGAAACGCCGGGAATCCTCGATCTCTCGATTTCACTAAGCATCGACGGATCAATCGCTGCAGCACCACGATACCCGTTTTATCGTATTGTAAGTGTGTAGTTGCATGAAATAAAGAATTTTGACATGCGTACACCCAGCCAAACACTAAGAAACGCCGGGAATCCTCGATCGCTCGATGTCGATAAGCATCGACGTATCAATCGCTGCAGCACCACGATACCAGTGTTATCGTATTGAGAGTGTGTAGTTACATAGAATAAAGGATTTTGACACCCGTACAGCCAGCCAAAGTCTCAGAAACCGCGGGAATTCTCGATCTCTCGATGTCGCTAAGCATCGACGTATCAATCGCTGCAGCACCACGATACGCGTTTTATCGAATTGCAAATGTGTAGTTGCATGAAATAGAGAATTTTCACACCCGTACACCCAGTCAAACTCTCAGAAACGCCGGGAATCCTGGATCTCTCGATTTCACTAAGCATCGACGGATCAATCGCTGCAGCACCACGATACCCGTTTTATCGTATTGTAAGTGTGTAGTTGCATGAAATAAGGAATTTTCACACCCGTACACCCAGCCAAACTCTCAGCAACGCCGGGAATCCTCGATCTCTCGATTTCGCTAAGCATCGACGTATCAATCGCTGCAGCACCACGATACCAGTTTTATCGTTTTGAGAGTGTGTAGTTACATAGAATAAAGGATTTTGACACCCGTACAGCCAACCAAAGTCTAAGAAACGGCGGGAATCTTCGATCTTTCGATTTCGCTAAGCATCGACGTATCAATCGCTGCAGCACCACGATACCCGTTTTATCGTATATTAAAAGTGTAGTTGCATGAAATAAAGAATTTTGACATGCGTAAACCCAGCCAAACACTAAGAAACGCCGGGAATCCTCGGTCTCTCGATGTCGCTAAGCATCGACGTATCAATCGCTGCAGCACCACGATACCCGTTTTATCGTATTGTAAGTGTGTAGTTGTATGAAATAACAAATTTTGACATGCGTACAGCCAGCCAAACACTAAGAAACGCCGGGAATCCTCTATCTCTCGATGTCGCTAAGCATCGACGTATCAATCGCTGCAGCACCACGATACGCGTTTTATCGTATTGCAAGTGTGTAGTTGCATGAAATAAAAAATTTTCACACCCGTACACCCAGTCAAACTCTCAGAAACGCCGGGAATCCTCGATCTCTCGATTTCGCTAAGCATCGATGTATCAATCGCTGCAGCACCACGATACCCGTTTTATTGTATTGTAAGTCTTCAGTTGCATGAAATCAAGAATTTTGACATGCGTACACCCAGCCAAACTCTCATAAACGCCGGGAATCATCGATCTCTCGATGTCGCTAAGCATCGACGTATCAATCGCTGCAGCACCACGATACGCGTTTTATCGTATTGCAAGTGTGTAGTTGCATGAAATAGAGAATTTTCACACCCGTACACCCAGTCAAACTCTCGGAAACGCCGGGAATCCTCGATCTCTCGATTTCACTAAGCATCGACGGATCAATCGCTGCAGCACCACGATACCCGTTTTATCGTATTGTAAGTGTGTAGTTGCATGAAATAAAGAATTTTGACATGCGTACACCCAGCCAAACTCTCAGCAACGCCGGGAATCCTCGATCTCTCGATTTCGCTAAGCATCGACGTATCAATCGCTGCAGCACCACGATACCAGTGTTATCGTATTGAGAGTGTGTAGTTACATAGAATAAAGGATTTTGACACCCGTACAGCCAGCCAAAGTCTCAGAAACCGCGGGAATCCTCGATCTTTCGATTTCGCTAAGCATCGACGTATCAATCGCTGCAGCACCACGATACCCGTTTTATCGTATAGTAAGTGTATAGTTGCATGAAATAAAGAATTTTGACATGCGTAAACCCAGCCAAACCCTACGAAACGCCGGGAATCCTCGGTCTCTCGATGTCGCTAAGCATCGACGTATCAATCCCTGCAGCACCACGATACCCGTTTTATCGTGTTGTAAGAGTAGTTGCATGAAATAAAGAATTTTGACATGCGTGGACCCAGCCAAACACTAAGAAACGCCGGGAATCCTCGATCTCTCGATGTCGCTAAGCATCGACGTATCAATCGCTGCAGCACCACGATACCAGTGTTATCGTATTGAGGTGAGTAGTTACATAGAATAAAGGATTTTGACACCCGTACAGCCAGCCAAAGTCTCAGAAACCGCGGGAATCCTCGATCTTTCGATTTCGCTAAGCATTGACGGATCAATCGCTGCAGCACCACGATACCAGTTTTATCGTATTGAGAGTGTGTAGTTACATAGAATAAAGGATTTTGACACCCGTACAGCCAGCCAAAGTCTCAGAAACCGCGGGAATCCTCGATCTTTCGATTTCGCTAAGCATTGACGGATCAATCGCTGCAGCACCACGATACCAGTTTTATCGTATTGAGAGTGTGTAGTTACATAGAATAAAGGATTTTGACACCCGTACAGCCAGCCAAAGTCTAAGAAACGGCGGGAATCCTCGATCTCTCGATTTCGCTAAGCATCGACGTATCAATCGCTGCAGCACCACGATACCCGTTTTATCGTATAGTAAAAGTGTAGTTGCATGAAATAAAGAATTTTGACATGCGTAAACCCAGCCAAACACTAAGAAACGCCGGGAATCCTCGGTCTCTCGATGTCGCTAAGCATCGACGTATCAATCGCTGCAGCACCACGATACCAGTTTTATCGTATTGAGAGTGTGTCGTTTCATAGAATAAAGGATTTTGACACCCGTACAGCCAGCCAAAGTCTCAGAAACGGCGGGAATCCGCGATCTTTCGTTTTCGCGGAGCTTCGACGTATCAATCGCTGCAGCACCACGATACCCGTTTTATCGTATAGTAAAAGTGTAGTTGCATGAAATAAAGAATTTTGACATGCGTAAACCCAGCCAAACACTAAGAAACGCCGGGAATCCTCGATCTCTCGATGTCGCTAAGCATCGACGTATCAATCGCTGCAGCACCACGATACCAGTGTTATCGTATTGAGGTGAGTAGTTACATAGAATAAAGGATTTTGACACCCGTACAGCCAGCCAAAGTCTCAGAAACCGCGGGAATCCTCGATCTTTCGATTTCGCTAAGCATTGACGGATCAATCGCTGCAGCACCACGATACCAGTTTTATCGTATTGAGAGTGTGTAGTTACATAGAATAAAGGATTTTGACACCCGTACAGCCAGCCAAAGTCTCAGAAACCGCGGGAATCCTCGATCTTTCGATTTCGCTAAGCATTGACGGATCAATCGCTGCAGCACCACGATACCAGTTTTATCGTATTGAGAGTGTGTAGTTACATAGAATAAAGGATTTTGACACCCGTACAGCCAACCAAAGTCTAAGAAACGGCGGGAATCTTCGATCTTTCGATTTCGCTAAGCATCGACGTATCAATCGCTGCAGCACCACGATACCCGTTTTATCGTATATTAAAAGTGTAGTTGCATGAAATAAAGAATTTTGACATGCGTAAACCCAGCCAAACACTAAGAAACGCCGGGAATCCTCGGTCTCTCGATGTCGCTAAGCATCGACGTATCAATCGCTGCAGCACCACGATACCCGTTTTATCGTATTGTAAGTGTGTAGTTGTATGAAATAACGAATTTTGACATGCGTACAGCCAGCCAAACACTAAGAAACGCCGGGAATCCTCTATCTCTCGATGTCGCTAAGCATCGACGTATCAATCGCTGCAGCACCACGATACGCGTTTTATCGTATTGCAAGTGTGTAGTTGCATGAAATAAAAAATTTTCACACCCGTACACCCAGTCAAACTCTCAGAAACGCCGGGAATCCTCGATCTCTCGATTTCGCTAAGCATCGATGTATCAATCGCTGCAGCACCACGATACCCGTTTTATTGTATTGTAAGTCTTCAGTTGCATGAAATCAAGAATTTTGACATGCGTACACCCAGCCAAACTCTCATAAACGCCGGGAATCATCGATCTCTCGATGTCGCTAAGCATCGACGTATCAATCGCTGCAGCACCACGATACGCGTTTTATCGTATTGCAAGTGTGTAGTTGCATGAAATAGAGAATTTTCACACCCGTACACCCAGTCAAACTCTCGGAAACGCCGGGAATCCTCGATCTCTCGATTTCACTAAGCATCGACGGATCAATCGCTGCAGCACCACGATACCCGTTTTATCGTATTGTAAGTGTGTAGTTGCATGAAATAAAGAATTTTGACATGCGTACACCCAGCCAAACACTAAGAAACGCCGGGAATCCTCGATCGCTCGATGTCGATAAGCATCGACGTATCAATCGCTGCAGCACCACGATACCAGTGTTATCGTATTGAGAGTGTGTAGTTACATAGAATAAAGGATTTTGACACCCGTACAGCCAGCCAAAGTCTCAGAAACCGCGGGAATTCTCGATCTCTCGATGTCGCTAAGCATCGACGTATCAATCGCTGCAGCACCACGATACGCGTTTTATCGAATTGCAAATGTGTAGTTGCATGAAATAGAGAATTTTCACACCCGTACACCCAGTCAAACTCTCAGAAACGCCGGGAATCCTGGATCTCTCGATTTCACTAAGCATCGACGGATCAATCGCTGCAGCACCACGATACCCGTTTTATCGTATTGTAAGTGTGTAGTTGCATGAAATAAGGAATTTTCACACCCGTACACCCAGCCAAACTCTCAGCAACGCCGGGAATCCTCGATCTCTCGATTTCGCTAAGCATCGACGTATCAATCGCTGCAGCACCACGATACCAGTTTTATCGTTTTGAGAGTGTGTAGTTACATAGAATAAAGGATTTTGACACCCGTACAGCCAACCAAAGTCTAAGAAACGGCGGGAATCTTCGATCTTTCGATTTCGCTAAGCATCGACGTATCAATCGCTGCAGCACCACGATACCCGTTTTATCGTATATTAAAAGTGTAGTTGCATGAAATAAAGAATTTTGACATGCGTAAACCCAGCCAAACACTAAGAAACGCCGGGAATCCTCGGTCTCTCGATGTCGCTAAGCATCGACGTATCAATCGCTGCAGCACCACGATACCCGTTTTATCGTATTGTAAGTGTGTAGTTGTATGAAATAACAAATTTTGACATGCGTACAGCCAGCCAAACACTAAGAAACGCCGGGAATCCTCTATCTCTCGATGTCGCTAAGCATCGACGTATCAATCGCTGCAGCACCACGATACGCGTTTTATCGTATTGCAAGTGTGTAGTTGCATGAAATAAAAAATTTTCACACCCGTACACCCAGTCAAACTCTCAGAAACGCCGGGAATCCTCGATCTCTCGATTTCGCTAAGCATCGATGTATCAATCGCTGCAGCACCACGATACCCGTTTTATTGTATTGTAAGTCTTCAGTTGCATGAAATCAAGAATTTTGACATGCGTACACCCAGCCAAACTCTCATAAACGCCGGGAATCATCGATCTCTCGATGTCGCTAAGCATCGACGTATCAATCGCTGCAGCACCACGATACGCGTTTTATCGTATTGCAAGTGTGTAGTTGCATGAAATAGAGAATTTTCACACCCGTACACCCAGTCAAACTCTCGGAAACGCCGGGAATCCTCGATCTCTCGATTTCACTAAGCATCGACGGATCAATCGCTGCAGCACCACGATACCCGTTTTATCGTATTGTAAGTGTGTAGTTGCATGAAATAAAGAATTTTGACATGCGTACACCCAGCCAAACACTAAGAAACGCCGGGAATCCTCGATCGCTCGATGTCGATAAGCATCGACGTATCAATCGCTGCAGCACCACGATACCAGTGTTATCGTATTGAGAGTGTGTAGTTACATAGAATAAAGGATTTTGACACCCGTACAGCCAGCCAAAGTCTCAGAAACCGCGGGAATTCTCGATCTCTCGATGTCGCTAAGCATCGACGTATCAATCGCTGCAGCACCACGATACGCGTTTTATCGAATTGCAAATGTGTAGTTGCATGAAATAGAGAATTTTCACACCCGTACACCCAGTCAAACTCTCAGAAACGCCGGGAATCCTGGATCTCTCGATTTCACTAAGCATCGACGGATCAATCGCTGCAGCACCACGATACCCGTTTTATCGTATTGTAAGTGTGTAGTTGCATGAAATAAGGAATTTTCACACCCGTACACCCAGCCAAACTCTCAGCAACGCCGGGAATCCTCGATCTCTCGATTTCGCTAAGCATCGACGTATCAATCGCTGCAGCACCACGATACCAGTTTTATCGTTTTGAGAGTGTGTAGTTACATAGAATAAAGGATTTTGACACCCGTACAGCCAGCCAAAGTCTAAGAAACGCCGGGAATCCTCGATCTGTCGATGTCGCTAAGCATCGACGTATCAATCGCTGCTGCACCACGATACGCATTTTATCGTATTGCAAGTGTGTAGTTGCATGAAATAGAGAATTTTCACGCCCGTACACCCAGTCAAATTCTCAGAAACGCCGGGAATCCTCGATCTCTCGATTTCACTAAGCATCGACGGATCAATCGCTGCAGCACCACGATACCAGTTTTATCGTATTGAGAGTGTGTAGTCGCATGAAATTAAGAATTTTGACACCCGTACACCCAGTCAAACTCTCAGAAACGCCGGGAATCCTCGATCTCTCGATTTCGCTAAGCATCTATGTATCAATCGCTGCAGCACCACGATACCCGTTTTATTGTATTGTAAGTCTTCAGTTGCATGAAATCAAGAATTTTGACATGCGTACACCCAGCCAAACTCTCATAAACGCCGGGAATCATCGATTTCTCGATGTCGCTAAGCATCGACGTATCAATCGCTGCAGCACCACGATACGCGTTTTATCGTATTGGAAGTGTGTAGTTGCATGAAATAGAGAATTTTCACACCCGTACACCCAGTCAAACTCTCAGAAACGCCGGGAATCTCGATCTCTCGATTTCACTAAGAATCGACGGATCAATCGCTGCAGCACCACGATACCCGTTTTATCGTATTGTAAGTGTGTAGTTGCATGAAATAATGAATTTTGACATGCGTACACCCAGCCAAACACTAAGAAACGCCGGGAATCCTCGATCGCTCGACGTCGCTAAGCATCGACGTATCAATCGCTGCAGCACCACGATACCAGTGTTATCGTATTGAGAGTGTGTAGTTACATAGAATAAAGGATTTTGACACCCGTACAGCCAGCCAAAGTCTAAGAAACCGCGGGAATCCTCGATCTCTCGACGTCGCTAAGCATCGACGTATCAATCGCTGCAGCACCACGATACCAGTTTTATCGTATTGAGAGTGGGTAGTTGCATGCAATAAAGAATTTTGTCACCCGTACGCCCAGTCAAACTCTCAGAAACGCCGGGAATCCTCGATCTCTCGATGTCGCTAAGCATCGACGTATCAATCGCTGCAGCACCACGATACGCGTTTTATCGTATTGCAAGTGTGTAGTTGCATGAAATAGAGAATTTTCACACCCGTACACCCAGTCAAACTCTCAGAAACGCCGGGAATCCTTGATCTCTCGATTTCACTAAGCATCGACGGATCAATCGCTGCAGCACCACGATACCAGTTTTATCGTATTGGGAGTGTGTAGTTGCATGAAATTAAGAATTTTGACACCCGTGCGCCCAGCCAAACTCTCAGAAACGCCGGGAATCCTCGATCTCTCGATGTCGCTAGGCATCGACGTATCAATCGCTGCAGCACCACGATACCCGTTTTATCGTGTTGTAAGAGTAGTTGCATGAAATAAAGAATTTTGACATGCGTGGACCCAGCCAAACACTAAGAAACGCCGGGAATCCTCGATCTCTCGATGTCGCTAAGCATCGACGTATCAATCGCTGCAGCACCACGATACCAGTTTTATCGTATTGAGAGTGTGTAGTTACATAGAATAAAGGATTTTGACACCCGTACAGCCAGCCAAAGTCTCAGAAACCGCGGGAATCCTCGATCTTTCGATTTCGCTAAGCATCGACGTATCAATCGCTGCAGCACCACGATACCCGTTTTATCGTGTAGTAAGTGTATAGTTGCATGAAATAAAGAATTTTGACATGCGTAAACCCAGCCAAACCCTACGAAACGCCGGGAATCCTCGGTCTCTCGATGTCGCTAAGCATCGACGTATCAATCCCTGCAGCACCACGATACCCGTTTTATCGTGTTGTAAGAGTAGTTGCATGAAATAAAGAATTTTGACATGCGTGGACCCAGCCAAACACTAAGAAACGCCGGGAATCCTCGATCTCTCGATGTCGCTAAGCATCGACGTATCAATCGCTGCAGCACCACGATACCAGTGTTATCGTATTGAGAGTGAGTAGTTACATAGAATAAAGGATTTTGACACCCGTACAGCCAGCCAAAGTCTCAGAAACCGCGGGAATCCTCGATCTTTCGATTTCGCTAAGCATCGACGTATCAATCGCTGCAGCACCACGATACCCGTTTTATCGTATAGTAAAAGTGTAGTTGCACGAAATAAAGAATTTTGACATGCGTAAACCCAGCCAAACACTAAGAAACGCCGGGAATCCTCGGTCTCTCGATGTCGCTAAGCATCGACGTATCAATCGCTGCAGCACCACGATACCAGTTTTATCGTATTGAGAGTGTGTCGTTTCATAGAATAAAGGATTTTGACACCCGTACAGCCAGCCAAAGTCTCAGAAACGGCGGGAATCCGCGATCTTTCGTTTTCGCGGAGCTTCGACGTATCAATCACTGCAGCACCACGATACCCGTTTTATCGTGTTGTAAGTGTGTAGTTGCATGAAATAGAGAATTTTGACATGCGTACACCCAGCTGAACTCTCAGAAACGCCGGGAATCCTCGATCTCTCGATTTCGCTAAGCATCGACGGATCAATCGCTGCAGCACCACGATACCCGTTTTATCGTATTGTAAGTGTGTAGTTGCATGAAATAAGGAATTTTCACACCCGTACACCCAGCCAAACTCTCAGCAACGCCGGGAATCCTCGATCTCTCGATTTCGCTAAGCATCGACGTATCAATCGCTGCAGCACCACGATACCCGTTTTATCGTATTGTAAGTGTGTAGTTGCATGCAATAAAGAATTTTGACATGCGTACACCCAGCCAAACACTAAGAAACGCCGGGAATCCTCGATCGCTCGATGTCGCTAAGCATCGACGTATCAATCGCTGCAGCACCACGATACCAGTGTTATCGTATTGAGAGTGTGTAGTTACATAGAATAAAGGATTTTGACACCCGTACAGCCAGCCAAAGTCTCAGAAACCGCGGGAATCCTCGATCTTTCGATTTCGCTAAGCATTGGCGGATCAATCGCTGCAGCTCCACGATACCAGTATTATCGTATTGAGAGTGTGTAGTTACATAGAATAAAGAATTTTGACACCCGTACAGCCAGCCAAAGTCTAAGAAACGGCGGGAATCCTCGATCTGTCGATTTCGCTAAGCATCGACGAATCAATCGCTGCAACACCACGATACCCGTTTTATCGTATTGTAAGTGTGTAGTAGCATGAAATAAGGAATTTCCACACCCGTACACCCAGCCAAACTCTCAGCAACGCCGGGAATCCTCGATCTCTCGATTTCGCTAAGCATCGACGTATCAATCGCTGCAGCACCACGATACCAGTGTTATCGTATTGAGAGTGTGTAGTTACATAGAATGAAGGATTTTGACACCCGTACAGCCAGCCAAAGTCTCAGAAACCGCGGGAATCCTCGATCTTTCGATTTCGCTAAGCATCGACGTATCAATCGCTGCAGCACCACGATACCCGTTTTATCGTATAGTAAGTGTATAGTTGCATGAAATAAAGAATTTTGACATGCGTAAACCCAGCCAAACCCTACGAAACGCCGGGAATCCTCGGTCTCTCGATGTCGCTAAGCATCGACGTATCAATCCCTGCAGCACCACGATACCCGTTTTATCGTGTTGTAAGAGTAGTTGCATGAAATAAAGAATTTTGACATGCGTGGACCCAGCCAAACACTAAGAAACGCCGGGAATCCTCGATCTCTCGATGTCGCTAAGCATCGACGTATCAATCGCTGCAGCACCACGATACCAGTGTTATCGTATTGAGGTGAGTAGTTACATAGAATAAAGGATTTTGACACCCGTACAGCCAGCCAAAGTCTCAGAAACCGCGGGAATCCTCGATCTTTCGATTTCGCTAAGCATTGACGGATCAATCGCTGCAGCACCACGATACCAGTTTTATCGTATTGAGAGTGTGTAGTTACATAGAATAAAGGATTTTGACACCCGTACAGCCAGCCAAAGTCTAAGAAACGGCGGGAATCCTCGATCTCTCGATTTCGCTAAGCATCGACGTATCAATCGCTGCAGCACCACGATACCCGTTTTATCGTATAGTAAAAGTGTAGTTGCATGAAATAAAGAATTTGGACATGCGTAAACCCAGCCAAACACTAAGAAACGCCGGGAATCCTCGGTCTCTCGATGTCGCTAAGCATCGACGTATCAATCGCTGCAGCACCACGATACCAGTTTTATCGTATTGAGAGTGTGTCGTTTCATAGAATAAAGGATTTTGACACCCGTACAGCCAGCCAAAGTCTCAGAAACGGCGGGAAACCGCGATCTTCCGTTTTCGCGGAGCTTCGACGTATCAATCACTGCAGCACCACGATACCCGTTTTATCGTGTTGTAAGTGTGTAGTTGCATGGAATAGAGAATTTTGACATGCGTACACCCAGCTGAACTCTCAGAAACGCCGGGAATCCTCGATCTCTCGATTTCGCTAAGCATCGACGGATCAATCGCTGCAGCACCACGATACCCGTTTTATCGTATTGTAAGTGTGTAGTTGCATGAAATAAGGAATTTTCACACCCGTACACCCAGCCAAACTCTCAGCAACGCCGGGAATCCTCGATCTCTCGATTTCGCTAAGCATCGACGTATCAATCGTTGCAGCACCACGATACCCGTTTTATCGTAATGTAAGTGTGTAGTTGCATGAAATAAAGAATTTTGATATGCGTACACCCAGCCAAACACTAAGAAACGCCGGGAATCCTCGATCGCTCGATGTCGCTAAGCATCGACGTATCAATCGCTGCAGCACCACGATACCAGTGTTATCGTATTGAGAGTGTGTAGTTGCATAGAATAAAGGATTTTGACACCCGTACAGCCAGCCAAAGTCTCAGAAACCGCGGGAATCCTCGATCTTTCGATTTCGCTAAGCATTGGCGAATCAATCGCTGCAGCACCACGATACCAGTTTTATCGTATTGAGAGTGTGTAGTTACATAGAATAAAGAATTTTGTCACCCGTACGTCCAGTCAAACTCTCAGAAACGCCGGGAATCCTCGATCTCTCGATGTCGCTAAGCATCGACGTATCAATCGCTGCAGCACCACGATACACGTTTTATCGTATTGCAAGTGTGTAGTTGCATGAAATAGAGAATATTCACACCCGTATACCCAGTCAAACTCTCAGAAACGCCGGGAATCCTCGATCTCTCGATTTCACTAACCATCGACGGATCAATCGCTGCAGCACCACGATACCCGTTTTATCGTATTGTAAGTGTGTAGTTGCATGAAATAAGGAATTTTCACACCCGTACACCCAGCCAAACTCTCAGCAACGCCGGGAATCCTCGATCTCTCGATTTCGCTAAGCATCGACGTATCACTCGCTGCAGCACCACGATACCCGTTTTATCGTATTGTAAGTGTGCTAGTTGCATGAAATAAAGAATTTTGACATGCGTACACCCAGCCAAACACTAAGAAACGCCGGGAATCCTCGATCTTTCGATTTCGCTAAGCATTGACGGATCAATCGCTGCAGCACCACGATACCAGTTTTATCGTATTGAGAGTGTGTAGTTGCATGAAATAAAGAATTATGACACCCGTACGCCCAGCCAAACTCTCAGAAACGCCGGGAATTCTCGATCTCTCGATGTCGCTAAGCATCGACGGATCAATCGCTGCAGCACCACGATACCAGTTTTATCGTATTGAGAGTGTGTAGTTACATAGAATAAAGGATTTTGACACCCGTACAGCCAGCCAAAGTCTCAGAAACGGCGGGAATCCTCGATCTTTCGATTCCGCTAAGCATCGACGTATCAATCGCTGCAGCACCACGATACCAGTTTTATCGTATTAAGAGTGTGTAGTTACATAGAATGAAGAATTTTGACACCCGTACAGCCAGCCAAAGTCTCAGAAACGGCGGGAATCCTCGATCTCTCGATTTCGCTAAGCATCGATGTATCATTCGCTGCAGCACCACGATACCCGTTTTATCGTATTGTAAGTGTGTAGTTGCATGAAATAAAGAATTTTGACACCCGTACGCCCAGCCAAACTCTCAGAAACGCCGGGAATCCTCGATCTCTCGATGTCGCTAAGCATCGACGTATCAATCGCCGCAGCACCACGATATCCGGTTTATCGTATTGCAAGTGTGTAGTTGCATGAAATCAAGAATTTTCACACTGGTACACCCAGCCAAACTCTCAGAAACGCAGCGAATCCTCGATCTCTCGATTTCGCTACGCATCGACGTATCAATCGCTGCAGAACTGCGATACCAGTTTTATCGTATTGAGAGTGTGTAGTTGCATGAAATAAAGAAATTTCACACCCGTACGCCCAGCCAAACTCTCAGAAACGCCGGGAATCCTCGATCTCTCGATTTCGCTAAGCATCGACGTATCAATCGCCGCAGCACCACGATACCCGTTTTATCCTATTGCAAGTCTGTAGTTGCATGAAATAAAGAATCTTGACATGCGTACACCCAGCCAAACACTAAGAAACGCCGGGAATCCTCGATCTCTCGATGTCGCTAAGCATCGACGTATCAATCGCTGCAGCACCACGATACCAATTTTATCGTATTGAGAGTGTGTAGTTACATAGAATAAAGGATTTTGACACCCGTACACACAGCCAAACACTAAGAAACGCCGGGAATCCTCGATCTCTCGATGTCACTAAGCATCGACGTAATCGCTGCAGCACCACGATACCAGTTTTATCGTATTGAGAGTGTGTAGTAACATAGAATTAAGGATTTTGACACCCGTACAGCCAGCCAAAGTCTCAGAAACGGCGGGAATCCTCGATCTCTCGATTTCGCTAAGCATCGACGTATCAATCGCTGCAGAACTGCGATACCAGTTTTATCGTATTGAGAGTGTGTAGTTGCATGAAATAAAGAATTTTCACACCCGTACACCCTGCCAAACTCTCAGAAACGCCGGGAATCCTCGATCTCTCGATATCGCTAAGCATCGACGTATCAATCGCTGCAGCACCACGATACCAGTTTTATCGTATTGAGAGTATGTAGTTACATAAAATTAAGGATTTCGACACCCGTACAGCCAGCCAAAGTCTCAGAAACGGCGGGAATCCTCGATCTCTCGATTTCGCTAAGCATCGACGTATCAATCGCTGCAGAACTGCGATACCAGTTTTATCGTATTGAGAGTGTGTAGTTGCATGAAAAAAAGAATTTTGACACACGTACCCCCAGCCAAACTCTCAGAAACGCCGGGAATCCTCGATCTCTCGATGTCGCTAAGCATCAACGTATCAATCGCTGCAGCACCACGATACCAGTTTTATCGTATTGAGAGTGTGTAGTTACATAGAATAAAGGATTTTGACACCCGTACAGCCAGCCAAAGTCTCAGAAACGGCGGGAATCCTCGATCTTTCGATTCCGCTAAGCATCGACGTATCAATCGCTGCAGCACCACGATACCAGTTTTATCGTATTAAGAGTGTGTAGTTACATAGAATGAAGAATTTTGACACCCGTACAGCCAGCCAAAGTCTCAGAAACGGCGGGAATCCTCGATCTCTCGATTTTGCTAAGCATCGATGTATCATTCGCTGCAGCACCACGATACCCGTTTTATCGTATTGTAAGTGTGCAGTTGCATGAAATAAAGAATTTTGACACCCGTACGCCCAGCCAAACTCTCAGAAACGCCGGGAATCCTCGATCTCTCGATGTCGCTAAGCATCGACGTATCAATCGCCGCAGCACCACGATATCCGGTTTATCGTATTGCAAGTGTGTAGTTGCATGAAATCAAGAATTTTCAAACTGGTACACCCAGCCAAACTCTCAGAAACGCAGCGAATCCTCGATCTCTCGATTTCGCTACGCATCGACGTATCAATCGCTGCAGAACTGCGATACCAGTTTTATCGTATTGAGAGTGTGTAGTTGCATGAAATAAAGAAATTTCACACCCGTACGCCCAGCCAAACTCTCAGAAACGCCGGGAATCCTCGATCTCTCGATTTCGCTAAGCATCGACGTATCAATCGCCGCAGCACCACGATACCCGTTTTATCTTATTGCAAGTCTGTAGTTGCATGAAATAAAGAATCTTGACATGCGTACACCCAGCCAAACACTAAGAAACGCCGGGAATCCTCGATCTTTCGATGTCGCTAAGCATCGACGTATCAATCGCTGCAGCACCACGATACCAATTTTATCGTATTGAGAGTGTGTAGTTACATAGAATAAAGGATTTTGACACCCGTACACACAGCCAAACACTAAGAAACGCCGGGAATCCTCGATCTCTCGATGTCACTAAGCATCGACGTAATCGCTGCAGCACCACGATACCAGTTTTATCGTATTGAGAGTGTGTAGTTACATAGAATTAAGGATTTTGACACCCGTACAGCCAGCCAAAGTCTCAGAAACGGCGGGAATCCTCGATCTCTCGATTTCGCTAAGCATCGACGTATCAATCGCTGCAGAACTGCGATACCAGTTTTATCGTATTGAGAGTGTGTAGTTGCATGAAATAAAGAATTTTCACACCCGTACACCCTGCCAAACTCTTAGAAACGCCGGGAATCCTCGATCTCTCGATATCGCTAAGCATCGACGTATCAATCGCTGCAGCACCACGATACCAGTTTTATCGTATTGAGAGTATGTAGTTACATAAAATTAAGGATTTTGACACCCGTACAGCCAGCCAAAGTCTCAGAAACGGCGGGAATCTTCGATCTCTCGATTTCGCTAAGCATCGACGTATCAATCGCTGCAGAACTGCGATACCAGTTTTATCGTATTGAGAGTGTGTAGTTGCATGAAAAAAAGAATTTTGACACACGTACCCCCAGCCAAACTCTCAGAAACGCCGGGAATCCTCGATCTCTCGATGTCGCTGAGCATCAACGTATCGATCGCTGCAGCACCACGATACCAGTTTTATCGTATTGAGAGTGTGTAGTTACATAGAATAAAGGATTTTGACACCCGTACAGCCAGCCAAAGTGTCAGAAACGGCGGGAATCCTCGATCTTTCGATTCCGCTAAGCATCGCTGTATCAATCGCTGCAGCCCCACGATACCAGTTTTATCGTATTAAGAGTGTGTAGTTACATAGAATGAAGAATTTTGACACCCGTACAGCCAGCCAAAGTCTCAGAAACGCCGGGAATCCTCGATCTCTTGATTTCGCTAAGCATCGATGTATCATTCGCTGCAGCACCACGATACCCGTTTTATCGTATTGTAAGTGTGTAGTTGCATGAAATAAAGAATTTTGACACCCGTACGCCCAGCCAAACTCTCAGAAACGCCGGGAATCCTCGATCTCTCGATGTCGCTAAGCATCGACGTATCAATCGCCGCAGCACCACGATATCCGGTTTATCGTATTGCAAGTGTGTAGTTGCATAAAATAAAGAATTTTCACACCCGGACACCCAGTGAAAGTCTCAGAAACTCCGGGAATCCTCGATCTCTCCATGTCGCTATGCATCGACGTATCAATCGCTGAAGCACCACGATACCCGTTTTATCGTATTGCAAGTGTGTAGTTACATGGAATGAAGGATTTTGACACCCGTACACCCAGCCAAAGTCTCAGAAACGCCGGGAATCCTCGATCTTTCGATTCGGCTAAGCATCGACGTATCAATCGCTGCAAAACTGCGATACCAGTTTACCGTATTGAGAGTGTGTAGTTGCATGAACTGAAGAATTTTCACACCCGTACACCCAGCCAAACTCTCAGAAACGCCGGGAATCCTCGATCTCTCGATTTCGCTAAGCATCGATGTATCAATCGCTGCAGCATTACGATACCCGTTTTATCGTATGGTAAGTGTGTAGTTGCATGGAATAAAAAATTTTGACATGCGTACACCCAGCCAAACTCTCATGAACGCCGGGAATCATCGATCTTTCGATTCCGCTAAGCTTCGACGTATCAATCGTTGCAGAACTGCGATACCAGTTTTATCGTATTGAGAGTGTGTAGTTGCATGAAATAAAGAATTTTCACACCCGTACACTTTGCCAAACTCTCAGAAACGCCGGGAATCCTCGATCTCTCGATTTCGCTAAGCATCGATGTATCATTCGCTGCAGCACCACGATACCCTTTTTATCGTATTGTAAGTGTGTAGTTGCATGAAATAAAAAATTTTGACATCTGTACACCCAGTCAAACACTAAGAAACGCCGGGAATCCTCGATCTCTCGATATCGCTAAGCATCGACGTATCAATCGCTGCAGAACTGCGATACCAGTTTTATCGTATTGAGTGTGTAGTTGCATGAAATAAAGAATTTTCACACCAGTACACCCAGCCAAACTCTCAGAAACGCCGGGAATCCTCGATCTCTCGATTTCGCTAAGCATCGATGTATCAATCGCTGCAGCACCACGATACCCGTTTTATCGTATTGAGAGTGTGTAGTTGCATGAAATAAAGAATTTTCACACCCGTACACCCAGCCAAAATCTCAAAAACGCCGGGAATCCTCGATCTTTCGATTTCGCTGAGCATCGATGTATCAATCGCTGCAGCACCACGATACCCGTTTTATCGTATTGTAAGTGTGTAGTTGCATGAAATTAAGAATTTTGACACCCGTACGCCCAGTCAAACTCTCAGAAACGCCGGGAATGCTCGATCTCTCGATCTCACTAAGCATCGACGGATCAATCGCTGCAGCACCACGATACCCGTTTTATCGTATTGTAAGTGTGTAGTTGCATGAAATAAGGAATTTTCACACCCGTACACCCAGCCAAACTCTCAGCAACGCCGGGAATCCTCGATCTCTCGATTTCGCTAAGCATCGACGTATCAATCGCTGCAGCACCACGATACCCGTTTTATCGTATTGTAAGTGTGTAGTTGCATGCAATAAAGAATTTTGACATGCGTACACCCAGCCAAACACTAAGAAACGCCGGGAATCCTCGATCGCTCGATGTCGCTAAGCATCGACGTATCAATCGCTGCAGCACCACGATACCAGTGTTATCGTATTGAGAGTGTGTAGTTACATAGAATAAAGGATTTTGACACCCGTACAGCCAGCCAAAGTCTCAGAAACCGCGGGAATCCTCGATCTTTCGATTTCGCTAAGCATTGGCGGATCAATCGCTGCAGCTCCACGATACCAGTATTATCGTATTGAGAGTGTGTAGTTACATAGAATAAAGAATTTTGACACCCGTACAGCCAGCCAAAGTCTAAGAAACGGCGGGAATCCTCGATCTGTCGATTTCGCTAAGCATCGACGAATCAATCGCTGCAACACCACGATACCCGTTTTATCGTATTGTAAGTGTGTAGTAGCATGAAATAAGGAATTTCCACACCCGTACACCCAGCCAAACTCTCAGCAACGCCGGGAATCCTCGATCTCTCGATTTCGCTAAGCATCGACGTATCAATCGCTGCAGCACCACGATACCAGTGTTATCGTATTGAGAGTGTGTAGTTACATAGAATAAAGGATTTTGACACCCGTACAGCCAGCCAAAGTCTCAGAAACCGCGGGAATCCTCGATCTTTCGATTTCGCTAAGCATCGACGTATCAATCGCTGCAGCACCACGATACCCGTTTTATCGTATAGTAAGTGTATAGTTGCATGAAATAAAGAATTTTGACATGCGTAAACCCAGCCAAACCCTACGAAACGCCGGGAATCCTCGGTCTCTCGATGTCGCTAAGCATCGACGTATCAATCCCTGCAGCACCACGATACCCGTTTTATCGTGTTGTAAGAGTAGTTGCATGAAATAAAGAATTTTGACATGCGTGGACCCAGCCAAACACTAAGAAACGCCGGGAATCCTCGATCTCTCGATGTCGCTAAGCATCGACGTATCAATCGCTGCAGCACCACGATACCAGTGTTATCGTATTGAGGTGAGTAGTTACATAGAATAAAGGATTTTGACACCCGTACAGCCAGCCAAAGTCTCAGAAACCGCGGGAATCCTCGATCTTTCGATTTCGCTAAGCATTGACGGATCAATCGCTGCAGCACCACGATACCAGTTTTATCGTATTGAGAGTGTGTAGTTACATAGAATAAAGGATTTTGACACCCGTACAGCCAGCCAAAGTCTAAGAAACGGCGGGAATCCTCGATCTCTCGATTTCGCTAAGCATCGACGTATCAATCGCTGCAGCACCACGATACCCGTTTTATCGTATAGTAAAAGTGTAGTTGCATGAAATAAAGAATTTTGACATGCGTAAACCCAGCCAAACACTAAGAAACGCCGGGAATCCTCGGTCTCTCGATGTCGCTAAGCATCGACGTATCAATCGCTGCAGCACCACGATACCAGTTTTATCGTATTGAGAGTGTGTCGTTTCATAGAATAAAGGATTTTGACACCCGTACAGCCAGCCAAAGTCTCAGAAACGGCGGGAAACCGCGATCTTCCGTTTTCGCGGAGCTTCGACGTATCAATCACTGCAGCACCACGATACCCGTTTTATCGTGTTGTAAGTGTGTAGTTGCATGGAATAGAGAATTTTGACATGCGTACACCCAGCTGAACTCTCAGAAACGCCGGGAATCCTCGATCTCTCGATTTCGCTAAGCATCGACGGATCAATCGCTGCAGCACCACGATACCCGTTTTATCGTATTGTAAGTGTGTAGTTGCATGAAATAAGGAATTTTCACACCCGTACACCCAGCCAAACTCTCAGCAACGCCGGGAATCCTCGATCTCTCGATTTCGCTAAGCATCGACGTATCAATCGTTGCAGCACCACGATACCCGTTTTATCGTAATGTAAGTGTGTAGTTGCATGAAATAAAGAATTTTGATATGCGTACACCCAGCCAAACACTAAGAAACGCCGGGAATCCTCGATCGCTCGATGTCGCTAAGCATCGACGTATCAATCGCTGCAGCACCACGATACCAGTGTTATCGTATTGAGAGTGTGTAGTTGCATAGAATAAAGGATTTTGACACCCGTACAGCCAGCCAAAGTCTCAGAAACCGCGGGAATCCTCGATCTTTCGATTTCGCTAAGCATTGGCGAATCAATCGCTGCAGCACCACGATACCAGTTTTATCGTATTGAGAGTGTGTAGTTACATAGAATAAAGAATTTTGTCACCCGTACGTCCAGTCAAACTCTCAGAAACGCCGGGAATCCTCGATCTCTCGATGTCGCTAAGCATCGACGTATCAATCGCTGCAGCACCACGATACACGTTTTATCGTATTGCAAGTGTGTAGTTGCATGAAATAGAGAATATTCACACCCGTATACCCAGTCAAACTCTCAGAAACGCCGGGAATCCTCGATCTCTCGATTTCACTAACCATCGACGGATCAATCGCTGCAGCACCACGATACCCGTTTTATCGTATTGTAAGTGTGTAGTTGCATGAAATAAGGAATTTTCACACCCGTACACCCAGCCAAACTCTCAGCAACGCCGGGAATCCTCGATCTCTCGATTTCGCTAAGCATCGACGTATCACTCGCTGCAGCACCACGATACCCGTTTTATCGTATTGTAAGTGTGCTAGTTGCATGAAATAAAGAATTTTGACATGCGTACACCCAGCCAAACACTAAGAAACGCCGGGAATCCTCGATCTTTCGATTTCGCTAAGCATTGACGGATCAATCGCTGCAGCACCACGATACCAGTTTTATCGTATTGAGAGTGTGTAGTTGCATGAAATAAAGAATTATGACACCCGTACGCCCAGCCAAACTCTCAGAAACGCCGGGAATTCTCGATCTCTCGATGTCGCTAAGCATCGACGGATCAATCGCTGCAGCACCACGATACCAGTTTTATCGTATTGAGAGTGTGTAGTTACATAGAATAAAGGATTTTGACACCCGTACAGCCAGCCAAAGTCTCAGAAACGGCGGGAATCCTCGATCTTTCGATTCCGCTAAGCATCGACGTATCAATCGCTGCAGCACCACGATACCAGTTTTATCGTATTAAGAGTGTGTAGTTATATAGAATGAAGAATTTTGACACCCGTACAGCCAGCCAAAGTCTCAGAAACGGCGGGAATCCTCGATCTCTCGATTTCGCTAAGCATCGATGTATCATTCGCTGCAGCACCACGATACCCGTTTTATCGTATTGTAAGTGTGTAGTTGCATGAAATAAAGAATTTTGACACCCGTACGCCCAGCCAAACTCTCAGAAACGCCGGGAATCCTCGATCTCTCGATGTCGCTAAGCATCGACGTATCAATCGCCGCAGCACCACGATATCCGGTTTATCGTATTGCAAGTGTGTAGTTGCATGAAATCAAGAATTTTCACACTGGTACACCCAGCCAAACTCTCAGAAACGCAGCGAATCCTCGATCTCTCGATTTCGCTACGCATCGACGTATCAATCGCTGCAGAACTGCGATACCAGTTTTATCGTATTAAGAGTGTGTAGTTGCATGAAATAAAGAAATTTCACACCCGTACGCCCAGCCAAACTCTCAGAAACGCCGGGAATCCTCGATCTCTCGATTTCGCTAAGCATCGACGTATCAATCGCCGCAGCACCACGATACCAGTTTTATCGTATTGAGAGTGTGTAGTTACATAGAATAAAGGATTTTGACACCCGTACAGCCAGCCAAAGTCTCAGAAACGGCGGGAATCCTCGATCTTTCGATTCCGCTAAGCATCGACGTATCAATCGCTGCAGCACCACGATACCAGTTTTATCGTATTAAGAGTGTGTAGTTACATAGAATGAAGAATTTTGACACCCGTACAGCCAGCCAAAGTCTCAGAAACGGCGGGAATCCTCGATCTCTCGATTTCGCTAAGCATCGATGTATCATTCGCTGCAGCACCACGATACCCGTTTTATCGTATTGTAAGTGTGTAGTTGCATGAAATAAAGAATTTTGACACCCGTACGCCCAGCCAAACTCTCAGAAACGCCGGGAATCCTCGATCTCTCGATGTCGCTAAGCATCGATGTATCAATCGCCGCAGCACCACGATATCCGGTTTATCGTATTGCAAGTGTGTAGTTGCATGAAATCAAGAATTTTCTCACTGGTACACCCAGCCAAACTCTCAGAAACGCAGCGAATCCTCGATCTCTCGATTTCGCTACGCATCGACGTATCAATCGCTGCAGAACTGCGATACCAGTTTTATCGTATTGAGAGTGTGTAGTTGCATGAAATAAAGAAATTTCACACCCGTACGCCCAGCCAAACTCTCAGAAACGCCGGGAATCCTCGATCTCTCGATTTCGCTAAGCATCGACGTATCAATCGCCGCAGCACCACGATACACGTTTTATCTTATTGCAAGTCTGTAGTTGCATGAAATAAAGAATCTTGACATGCGTACACCCAGCCAAACACTAAGAAACGCCGGGAATCCTCGATCTCTCGATGTCGCTAAGCATCGACGTATCAATCGCTGCAGCACCACGATACCAATTTTAGCGTATTGAGAGTGTGTACTTACATAGAATAAAGGATTTTGACACCCGTACACACAGCCAAACACTAAGAAACGCCGGGAATCCTCGATCTCTCGATGTCACTAAGCATCGACGTAATCGCTGCAGCACCACGATACCAGTTTTATCGTATTGAGAGTGTGTAGTAACATAGAATTAAGGATTTTGACACCCGTACAGCCAGCCAAAGTCTCAGAAACGGCGGGAATCCTCGATCTCTCGATTTCGCTAAGCATCGACGTATCAATCGCTGCAGAACTTCGATACCAGTTTTATCGTATTGAGAGTGTGTAGTTACATAGAATAAAGGATTTTGACACCCGTACAGCCAGCCAAAGTCTCAGAAACGGCGGGAATCCTCGATCTTTCGATTCCGCTGAGCATCGCCGTATCAATCGCTGCAGCACCACGATACCAGTTTTATCGTATTAAGAGTGTGTAATTACATAGAATGAAGAATTATGACACCCGTACAGCCAGCCAAACTCTCAGAAACGCCGGGAATCCTCGATCTCTCGATTTCGCTAAGCATCGATGTATCAATCGCTGAAGCACCACGATACCCGTTTTATCGTATTGTAAGTGTGTCGTTGCATGAAATAAGATATTTTCACACCCGTACACCCAGCCAAACTCTCAGCAATGCCGGGAATCCTCGATCTTTCGATATCGCTAAGCATCGAGGTATCAATCGCTGCAGCACCACGATACCCGTTTTATCGTATTATAAGTGTAGTTGCATGAAATAAAGAATTTTGACATGCGTACACCCAGCCAAACACTAAGAAACGCCGGGAATCCTCGATCTCTCGTTTTCGCTAAGCTTCGACGTATCAATCGCTGCAGAACTGCAATACCAGTTTTATCGTATTGAGAGTGTGTAGTTGCATGAAATAAAGAATTATGACACCCTCACGCCCAGCCAAACTCTCAGAAACGCCGGGAATTCTCGATCTCTCGATGTCGCTAAGCATCGACGGATCAATCGCTGCAGCACCACGATACCAGTTTTATCGTATTGAGAGTGTGTAGTTACATAGAATAAAGGATTTTGACACCCGTACAGCCAGCCAAAGTCTCAGAAACGGCGGGAATCCTCGATCTTTCGATTTCGCTAAGCATCGATGTATCATTCGCTGCAGCACCACGATACCCGTTTTATCGTATTGTAAGTGTGCAGTTGCATAAAATAAAGAATTTTGACACCCGTACGCCCAGCCAAACTCTCAGAAACGCCGGGAATCCTCGATCTCTCGATGTCGCTAAGCATCGACGTATCAATCGCCGCAGCACCACGATATCCGGTTTATCGTATTGCAAGTGTGTAGTTGCATGAAATCAAGAATTTTCACACTGGTACACCCAGCCAAACTCTCAGAAACGCAGCGAATCCTCGATCTCTCGATTTCGCTACGCATCGACGTATCAATCGCTGCAGAACTGCGATACCAGTTTTATCGTATTGAGAGTGTGTAGTTGCATGAAATAAAGAAATTTCACACCCGTACGCCCAGCCAAACTCTCAGAAACGCCGGGAATCCTCGATCTCTCGATTTCGCTAAGCATCGACGTATCAATCGCTGCAGCACCACGATACCAGTTTTATCGTATTGAGAGTGTGTAGTTACATAGAATAAAGGATTTTGACACCCGTACAGCCAGCCAAAGTCTCAGAAACGGCGGGAATCCTCGATCTTTCGATTCCGCTAAGCATCGACGTATCAATCGCTGCAGCACCACGATACCAGTTTTATCGTATTAAGAGTGTGTAGTTACATAGAATGAAGAATTTTGACACCCGTACAGCCAGCCAAACACTAAGAAACGCCGGGAATCCTCGATCTCTCGATGTCACTAAGCATCGACGTAATCGCTGCAGCACCACGATACCAGTTTCATCGTATTGAGAGTGTGTAGTTACATAGAATTAAGGATTTTGACACCCGTACAGCCAGCCAAAGTCTCAGAAACGGCGGGAATCCTCGATCTCTCGATTTCGCTAAGCATCGACGTATCAATCGCTGCAGAACTGCGATACCAGTTTTATCGTATTGAGAGTGTGTAGTTGCATAAAATAAAGAATTTTCACACCCGTACACCCAGCCAAACTCTCAGAAACGCCGGGAATCCTCGATCTCTCGATATCGCTAATCATCGACGTATCAATCGCTGCAGCACCACGATACCAGTTTTATCGTATTGAGAATGTGTAGTTACATAAAATTAAGGATTTCGACACCCGTACAGCCAGCCAAAGTCTCAGAAACGGCGGGAATCCTCGATCTCTCGTTTTCGCTAAGCTTCGACGTATCAATCGCTGCAGAACTGCAATACCAGTTTTATCGTATTGAGAGTGTGTAGTTGCATGAAATAAAGAATTATGACACCCGTACGCCCAGCCAAACTCTCAGAAACGCCGGGAATTCTCGATCTCTCGATGTCGCTAAGCATCGACGGATCAATCGCTGCAGCACCACGATACCAGTTTTATCGTATTGAGAGTGTGTAGTTACATAGAATAAAGGATTTTGACACCCGTACAGCCAGCCAAAGTCTCAGAAACGGCGGGAATCCTCGATCTTTCGATTCCGCTAAGCATCGACGTATCAATCGCTGCAGCACCACGATACCAGTTTTATCGTATTAAGAGTGTGTAGTTACATAGAATGAAGAATTTTGACACCCGTACAGCCAGCCAAAGTCTCAGAAACGGCGGGAATCCTCGATCTCTCGATTTCGCTAAGCATCGATGTATCATTCGCTGCAGCACCACGATACCCGTTTTATCGTATTGTAAGTGTGTAGTTGCATGAAATAAAGAATTTTGACACCCGTACGCCCAGCCAAACTCTCAGAAACGCCGGGAATCCTCGATCTCTCGATGTCGCTAAGCATCGACGTATCAATCGCCGCAGCACCACGATATCCGGTTTATCGTATTGCAAGTGTGTAGTTGCATGAAATCAAGAATTTTCACACTGGTACACCCAGCCAAACTCTCAGAAACGCAGCGAATCCTCGATCTCTCGATTTCGCTACGCATCGACGTATCAATCGCTGCAGAACTGCGATACCAGTTTTATCGTATTAAGAGTGTGTAGTTGCATGAAATAAAGAAATTTCACACCCGTACGCCCAGCCAAACTCTCAGAAACGCCGGGAATCCTCGATCTCTCGATTTCGCTAAGCATCGACGTATCAATCGCCGCAGCACCACGATACCAGTTTTATCGTATTGAGAGTGTGTAGTTACATAGAATAAAGGATTTTGACACCCGTACAGCCAGCCAAAGTCTCAGAAACGGCGGGAATCCTCGATCTTTCGATTCCGCTAAGCATCGACGTATCAATCGCTGCAGCACCACGATACCAGTTTTATCGTATTAAGAGTGTGTAGTTACATAGAATGAAGAATTTTGACACCCGTACAGCCAGCCAAAGTCTCAGAAACGGCGGGAATCCTCGATCTCTCGATTTCGCTAAGCATCGATGTATCATTCGCTGCAGCACCACGATACCCGTTTTATCGTATTGTAAGTGTGTAGTTGCATGAAATAAAGAATTTTGACACCCGTACGCCCAGCCAAACTCTCAGAAACGCCGGGAATCCTCGATCTCTCGATGTCGCTAAGCATCGACGTATCAATCGCCGCAGCACCACGATATCCGGTTTATCGTATTGCAAGTGTGTAGTTGCATGAAATCAAGAATTTTCTCACTGGTACACCCAGCCAAACTCTCAGAAACGCAGCGAATCCTCGATCTCTCGATTTCGCTACGCATCGACGTATCAATCGCTGCAGAACTGCGATACCAGTTTTATCGTATTGAGAGTGTGTAGTTGCATGAAATAAAGAAATTTCACACCCGTACGCCCAGCCAAACTCTCAGAAACGCCGGGAATCCTCGATCTCTCGATTTCGCTAAGCATCGACGTATCAATCGCCGCAGCACCACGATACCCGTTTTATCTTATTGCAAGTCTGTAGTTGCATGAAATAAAGAATCTTGACATGCGTACACCCAGCCAAACACTAAGAAACGCCGGGAATCCTCGATCTCTCGATGTCGCTAAGCATCGACGTATCAATCGCTGCAGCACCACGATACCAATTTTAGCGTATTGAGAGTGTGTAGTTACATAGAATAAAGGATTTTGACACCCGTACACACAGCCAAACACTAAGAAACGCCGGGAATCCTCGATCTCTCGATGTCACTAAGCATCGACGTAATCGCTGCAGCACCACGATACCAGTTTTATCGTATTGAGAGTGTGTAGTAACATAGAATTAAGGATTTTGACACCCGTACAGCCAGCCAAAGTCTCAGAAACGGCGGGAATCCTCGATCTCTCGATTTCGCTAAGCATCGACGTATCAATCGCTGCAGAACTTCGATACCAGTTTTATCGTATTGAGAGTGTGTAGTTACATAGAATAAAGGATTTTGACACCCGTACAGCCAGCCAAAGTCTCAGAAACGGCGGGAATCCTCGATCTTTCGATTCCGCTGAGCATCGCCGTATCAATCGCTGCAGCACCACGATACCAGTTTTATCGTATTAAGAGTGTGTAATTACATAGAATGAAGAATTTTGACACCCGTACAGCCAGCCAAACTCTCAGAAACGCCGGGAATCCTCGATCTCTCGATTTCGCTAAGCATCGATGTATCAATCGCTGAAGCACCACGATACCCGTTTTATCGTATTGTAAGTGTGTCGTTGCATGAAATAAGATATTTTCACACCCGTACACCCAGCCAAACTCTCAGCAATGCCGGGAATCCTCGATCTTTCGATATCGCTAAGCATCGAGGTATCAATCGCTGCAGCACCACGATACCCGTTTTATCGTATTATAAGTGTAGTTGCATGAAATAAAGAATTTTGACATGCGTACACCCAGCCAAACACTAAGAAACGCCGGGAATCCTCGATCTCTCGTTTTCGCTAAGCTTCGACGTATCAATCGCTGCAGAACTGCAATACCAGTTTTATCGTATTGAGAGTGTGTAGTTGCATGAAATAAAGAATTATGACACCCTCACGCCCAGCCAAACTCTCAGAAACGCCGGGAATTCTCGATCTCTCGATGTCGCTAAGCATCGACGGATCAATCGCTGCAGCACCACGATACCAGTTTTATCGTATTGAGAGTGTGTAGTTACATAGAATAAAGGATTTTGACACCCGTACAGCCAGCCAAAGTCTCAGAAACGGCGGGAATCCTCGATCTTTCGATTCCGCTAAGCATCGACGTATCAATCGCTGCAGCACCACGATACCAGTTTTATCGTATTAAGAGTGTGTAGTTACATAGAATGAAGAATTTTGACACCCGTACAGCCAGCCAAAGTCTCAGAAACGGCGGGAATCCTCGATCTCTCGATTTCGCTAAGCATCGATGTATCATTCGCTGCAGCACCACGATACCCGTTTTATCGTATTGTAAGTGTGCAGTTGCATGAAATAAAGAATTTTGACACCCGTACGCCCAGCCAAACTCTCAGAAACGCCGGGAATCCTCGATCTCTCGATGTCGCTAAGCATCGACGTATCAATCGCCGCAGCACCACGATATCCGGTTTATCGTATTGCAAGTGTGTAGTTGCATGAAATCAAGAATTTTCACACTGGTACACCCAGCCAAACTCTCAGAAACGCAGCGAATCCTCGATCTCTCGATTTCGCTACGCATCGACGTATCAATCGCTGCAGAACTGCGATACCAGTTTTATCGTATTGAGAGTGTGTAGTTGCATGAAATAAAGAAATTTCACACCCGTACGCCCAGCCAAACTCTCAGAAACGCCGGGAATCCTCGATCTCTCGATTTCGCTAAGCATCGACGTATCAATCGCTGCAGCACCACGATACCAGTTTTATCGTATTGAGAGTGTGTAGTTACATAGAATAAAGGATTTTGACACCCGTACAGCCAGCCAAAGTCTCAGAAACGGCGGGAATCCTCGATCTTTCGATTCCGCTAAGCATCGACGTATCAATCGCTGCAGCACCACGATACCAGTTTTATCGTATTAAGAGTGTGTAGTTACATAGAATGAAGAATTTTGACACCCGTACAGCCAGCCAAAGTCTCAGAAACGGCGGGAATCCTCGATCTCTCGATTTTGCTAAGCATCGATGTATCATTCGCTGCAGCACCACGATACCCGTTTCATCGTATTGTAAGTGTGCAGTTGCATGAAATAAAGAATTTTGACACCCGTACGCCCAGCCAAACTCTCAGAAACGCCGGGAATCCTCGATCTCTCGATGTCGCTAAGCATCGACGTATCAATCGCCGCAGCACCACGATATCCGGTTTATCGTATTGCAAGTGTGTAGTTGCATGAAATCAAGAATTTTCACACTGGTACACCCAGCCAAACTCTCAGAAACGCAGCGAATCCTCGATCTCTCGATTTCGCTACGCATCGACGTATCAATCGCTGCAGAACTGCGATACCAGTTTTATCGTATTGAGAGTGTGTAGTTGCATGAAATAAAGAAATTTCACACCCGTACGCCCAGCCAAACTCTCAGAAACGCCGGGAATCCTCGATCTCTCGATTTCGCTAAGCATCGACGTATCAATCGCCGCAGCACCACGATACCCGTTTTATCTTATTGCAAGTGTGTAGTTGCATGAAATAAAGAATCTTGACATGCGTACACCCAGCCAAACACTAAGAAACGCCGGGAATCCTCGATCTCTCGATGTCGCTAAGCATCGACGTATCAATCGCTGCAGCACCACGATACCAATTTTATCGTATTGAGAGTGTGTAGTTACATAGAATAAAGGATTTTGACACCCGTACACACAGCCAAACACTAAGAAACGCCGGGAATCCTCGATCTCTCGATGTCACTAAGCATCGACGTAATCGCTGCAGCACCACGATACCAGTTTCATCGTATTGAGAGTGTGTAGTTACATAGAATTAAGGATTTTGACACCCGTACAGCCAGCCAAAGTCTCAGAAACGGCGGGAATCCTCGATCTCTCGATTTCGCTAAGCATCGACGTATCAATCGCTGCAGAACTGCGATACCAGTTTTATCGTATTGAGAGTGTGTAGTTGCATAAAATAAAGAATTTTCACACCCGTACACCCAGCCAAACTCTCAGAAACGCCGGGAATCCTCGATCTCTCGATATCGCTAATCATCGACGTATCAATCGCTGCAGCACCACGATACCAGTTTTATCGTATTGAGAATGTGTAGTTACATAAAATTAAGGATTTCGACACCCGTACAGCCAGCCAAAGTCTCAGAAACGGCGGGAATCCTCGATCTCTCGTTTTCGCTAAGCTTCGACGTATCAATCGCTGCAGAACTGCAATACCAGTTTTATCGTATTGAGAGTGTGTAGTTGCATGAAATAAAGAATTATGACACCCGTACGCCCAGCCAAACTCTCAGAAACGCCGGGAATTCTCGATCTCTCGATGTCGCTAAGCATCGACGGATCAATCGCTGCAGCACCACGATACCAGTTTTATCGTATTGAGAGTGTGTAGTTACATAGAATAAAGGATTTCGACACCCGTACAGCCAGCCAAAGTCTCAGAAACGGCGGGAATCCTCGATCTTTCGATTCCGCTAAGCATCGACGTATCAATCGCTGCAGCACCACGATACCAGTTTTATCGTATTAAGAGTGTGTAGTTACATAGAATGAAGAATTTTGACACCCGTACAGCCAGCCAAAGTCTCAGAAACGGCGGGAATCCTCGATCTCTCGATTTCGCTAAGCATCGATGTATCATTCGCTGCAGCACCACGATACCCGTTTTATCGTATTGTAAGTGTGTAGTTGCATGAAATAAAGAATTTTGACACCCGTACGCCCAGCTAAACTCTCAGAAACGCCGGGAATCCTCGATCTCTCGATGTCGCTAAGCATCGACGTATCAATCGCCGCAGCACCACGATATCCGGTTTATCGTATTGCAAGTGTGTAGTTGCATGAAATCAAAAATTTTCACACTGGTACACCCAGCCAAACTCTCAGAAACGCAGCGAATCCTCGATCTCTCGATTTCGCTACGCATCGACGTATCAATCGCTGCAGAACTGCGATACCAGTTTTATCGTATTGAGAGTGTGTAGTTGCATGAAATAAAGAAATTTCACACCCGTACGCCCAGCCAAACTCTCAGAAACGCCGGGAATCCTCGATCTCTCGATTTCGCTAAGCATCGACGTATCAATCGCCGCAGCACCACGATACCCGTTTTATCTTATTGCAAGTGTGTAGTTGCATGAAATAAAGAATCTTGACATGCGTACACCCAGCCAAACACTAAGAAACGCCGGGAATCCTCGATCTCTCGATGTCGCTAAGCATCGACGTATCAATCGCTGCAGCACCACGATACCAATTTTATCGTATTAAGAGTGTGTAGTTACATAGAATAAAGGATTTTGACACCCGTACACACAGCCAAACACTAAGAAACGCCGGGAATCCTCGATCTCTCGATGTCACTAAGCATCGACGTAATCGCTGCAGCACCACGATACCAGTTTTATCGTATTGAGAGTGTGTAGTTACATAGAATTAAGGATTTTGACACCCGTACAGCCAGCCAAAGTCTCAGAAACGGCGGGAATCCTCGATCTCTCGATTTCGCTAAGCATCGACGTATCAATCGCTGCAGAACTGCGATACCAGTTTTATCGTATTGAGAGTGTGTAGTTGCATGAAATGAAGAATTTTCACACCCGTACACCCTGCCAAACTCTCAGAAACGCCGGGAATCCTCGATCTCTCGATATCGCTAAGCATCGACGTATCAATCGCTGCAGCACCACGATACCAGTTTTATCGTATTGAGAGTATGTAGTTACATAAAATTAAGGATTTCGACACCCGTACAGCCAGCCAAAGTCTCAGAAACGGCGGGAATCTTCGATCTCTCGATTTCGCTAAGCATCGACGTATCAATCGCTGCAGAACTGCGATACCAGTTTTATCGTATTGAGAGTGTGTAGTTGCATGAAAAAAAGAATTTTGACACACGTACCCCCAGCCAAACTCTCAGAAACGCCGGGAATCCTCGATCTCTCGATGTCGCTGAGCATCAACGTATCGATCGCTGCAGCACCACGATACCAGTTTTATCGTATTGAGAGTGTGTAGTTACATAAAATAAAGGATTTTGACACCCGTACAGCCAGCCAAAGTCTCAGAAACGGCGGGAATCCTCGATCTTTCGATTCCGCTATGCATCGACGTATCAATCGCTGCAGCACCACGATACCCGTTTTATCGTATTGCAAGTGTGTAGTTACATGGAATGAAGGATTTTGACACCCGTACACCCAGCCAAAGTCTCAGAAACGCCGGGAATCCTCGATCTTTCGATTCGGCTAAGCATCGACGTATCAATCGCTGCAAAACTGCGATACCAGTTTACCGTATTGAGAGTGTGTAGTTGCATGAACTGAAGAATTTTCACACCCGTACACCCAGCCAAACTCTCAGAAACGCCGGGAATCCTCGATCTCTCGATTTCGCTAAGCATCGATGTATCAATCGCTGCAGCATTACGATACCCGTTTTATCGTATGGTAAGTGTGTAGTTGCATGGAATAAAAAATTTTGACATGCGTACACCCAGCCAAACTCTCATGAACGCCGGGAATCATCGATCTTTCGATTCCGCTAAGCTTCGACGTATCAATCGTTGCAGAACTGCGATACCAGTTTTATCGTATTGAGAGTGTGTAGTTGCATGAAATAAAGAATTTTCACACCCGTACACTTTGCCAAACTCTCAGAAACGCCGGGAATCCTCGATCTCTCGATTTCGCTAAGCATCGATGTATCATTCGCTGCAGCACCACGATACCCTTTTTATCGTATTGTAAGTGTGTAGTTGCATGAAATAAAAAATTTTGACATCTGTACACCCAGCCAAACACTAAGAAACGCCGGGAATCCTCGATCTCTCGATATCGCTATGCATCGACGTATCAATCGCTGCAGAACTGCGATACCATTTTTATCGTATTGAGTGTGTAGTTGCATGAAATAAAGAATTTTCACACCAGTACACCCAGCCAAACTCTCAGAAACGCCGGGAATCCTCGATCTCTCGATTTCGCTAAGCATCGATGTATCAATCGCTGCAGCACCACGATACCCGTTTTATCGTATTGAGAGTGTGTAGTTGCATGAAATAAAGAATTTTCACACCCGTACACCCAGCCAAAATCTCAAAAACGCCGGGAATCCTCGATCTTTCGATTTCGCTGAGCATCGATGTATCAATCGCTGCAGCACCACGATACCCGTTTTATCGTATTGTAAGTGTGTAGTTGCATGAAATTAAGAATTTTGACACCCGTACGCCCAGTCAAACTCTCAGAAACGCCGGGAATGCTCGATCTCTCGATCTCACTAAGCATCGACGGATCAATCGCTGCAGCACCACGATACCCGTTTTATCGTATTGTAAGTGTGTAGTTGCATGAAATAAGGAATTTTCACACCCGTACACCCAGCCAAACTCTCAGCAACGCCGGGAATCCTCGATCTCTCGATTTCGCTAAGCATCGACGTATCAATCGCTGCAGCACCACGATACCCGTTTTATCGTATTGTAAGTGTGTAGTTGCATGCAATAAAGAATTTTGACATGCGTTCACCCAGCCAAACACTAAGAAACGCCGGGAATCCTCGATCGCTCGATGTCGCTAAGCATCGACGTATCAATCGCTGCAGCACCACGATACCAGTGTTATCGTATTGAGAGTGTGTAGTTACATAGAATAAAGGATTTTGACACCCGTACAGCCAGCCAAAGTCTCAGAAACCGCGGGAATCCTCGATCTTTCGATTTCGCTAAGCATTGGCGGATCAATCGCTGCAGCACCACGATACCAGTATTATCGTATTGAGAGTGTGTAGTTACATAGAATAAAGAATTTTGACACCCGTACAGCCAGCCAAAGTCTAAGAAACGGCGGGAATCCTCGATCTGTCGATTTCGCTAAGCATCGACGAATCAATCGCTGCAACACCACGATACCCGTTTTATCGTATTGTAAGTGTGTAGTAGCATGAAATAAGGAATTTCCACACCCTTACACCCAGCCAAACTCTCAGCAACGCCGGGAATCCTCGATCTCTCGATTTCGCTAAGCATCGACGTATCAATCGCTGCAGCACCACGATACCAGTGTTATCGTATTGAGAGTGTGTAGTTACATAGAATAAAGGATTTTGACACCCGTACAGCCAGCCAAAGTCTCAGAAACCGCGGGAATCCTCGATCTTTCGATTTCGCTAAGCATCGACGTATCAATCGCTGCAGCACCACGATACCCGTTTTATCGTATAGTAAGTGTATAGTTGCATGAAATAAAGAATTTTGACATGCGTAAACCCAGCCAAACCCTACGAAACGCCGGGAATCCTCGGTCTCTCGATGTCGCTAAGCATCGACGTATCAATCCCTGCAGCACCACGATACCCGTTTTATCGTGTTGTAAGAGTAGTTGCATGAAATAAAGAATTTTGACATGCGTGGACCCAGCCAAACACTAAGAAACGCCGGGAATCCTCGATCTCTCGATGTCGCTAAGCATCGACGTATCAATCGCTGCAGCACCACGATACCAGTGTTATCGTATTGAGGTGAGTAGTTACATAGAATAAAGGATTTTGACACCCGTACAGCCAGCCAAAGTCTCAGAAACCGCGGGAATCCTCGATCTTTCGATTTCGCTAAGCATTGACGGATCAATCGCTGCAGCACCACGATACCAGTTTTATCGTATTGAGAGTGTGTAGTTACATAGAATAAAGGATTTTGACACCCGTACAGCCAGCCAAAGTCTAAGAAACGGCGGGAATCCTCGATCTCTCGATTTCGCTAAGCATCGACGTATCAATCGCTGCAGCACCACGATACCCGTTTTATCGTATAGTAAAAGTGTAGTTGCATGAAATAAAGAATTTTGACATGCGTAAACCCAGCCAAACACTAAGAAACGCCGGGAATCCTCGGTCTCTCGATGTCGCTAAGCATCGACGTATCAATCGCTGCAGCACCACGATACCAGTTTTATCGTATTGAGAGTGTGTCGTTTCATAGAATAAAGGATTTTGACACCCGTACAGCCAGCCAAAGTCTCAGAAACGGCGGGAATCCGCGATCTTTCGTTTTCGCGGAGCTTCGACGTATCAATCGCTGCAGCACCACGATACCCGTTTTATCGTATAGTAAAAGTGTAGTTGCATGAAATAAAGAATTTTGACATGCGTAAACCCAGCCAAACACTAAGAAACGCCGGGAATCCTCGATCTCTCGATGTCGCTAAGCATCGACGTATCAATCGCTGCAGCACCACGATACCAGTGTTATCGTATTGAGGTGAGTAGTTACATAGAATAAAGGATTTTGACACCCGTACAGCCAGCCAAAGTCTCAGAAACCGCGGGAATCCTCGATCTTTCGATTTCGCTAAGCATTGACGGATCAATCGCTGCAGCACCACGATACCAGTTTTATCGTATTGAGAGTGTGTAGTTACATAGAATAAAGGATTTTGACACCCGTACAGCCAGCCAAAGTCTAAGAAACGGCGGGAATCCTCGATCTCTCGATTTCGCTAAGCATCGACGTATCAATCGCTGCAGCACCACGATACCCGTTTTATCGTGTTGTAAGTGTGTAGTTGCATGGAATAGAGAATTTTGACATGCGTACACCCAGCTGAACTCTCAGAAACGCCGGGAATCCTCGATCTCTCGATTTCGCTAAGCATCGACGTATCAATCGTTGCAGCACCACGATACCCGTTTTATCGTAATGTAAGTGTGTAGTTGCATGAAATAAAGAATTTTGATATGCGTACACCCAGCCAAACACTAAGAAACGCCGGGAATCCTCGATCGCTCGATGTCGCTAAGCATCGACGTATCAATCGCTGCAGCACCACGATACCAGTGTTATCGTATTGAGAGTGTGTAGTTGCATAGAATAAAGGATTTTGACACCCGTACAGCCAGCCAAAGTCTCAGAAACCGCGGGAATCCTCGATCTTTCGATTTCGCTAAGCATTGGCGAATCAATCGCTGCAGCACCACGATACCAGTTTTATCGTATTGAGAGTGTGTAGTTACATAGAATAAAGAATTTTGTCACCCGTACGTCCAGTCAAACTCTCAGAAACGCCGGAAATCCTCGATCTCTCGATGTCGCTAAGCATCGACGTATCAATCGCTGCAGCACCACGATACACGTTTTATCGTATTGCAAGTGTGTAGTTGCATGAAATAGAGAATATTCACACCCGTACACCCAGTCAAACTCTCAGAAACGCCGGGAATCCTCGATCTCTCGATTTCACTAACCATCGACGGATCAATCGCTGCAGCACCACGATACCCGTTTTATCGTATTGTAAGTGTGTAGTTGCATGAAATAAGGAATTTTCACACCCGTACACCCAGCCAAACTCTCAGCAACGCCGGGAATCCTCGATCTCTCGATTTCGCTAAGCATCGACGTATCAATCGCTGCAGCACCACGATACCCGTTTTATCGTATTGTAAGTGTGTAGTTGCATGAAATAAAGAATTTTGACATGCGTACACCCAGCCAAACACTAAGAAACGCCGGGAATCCTCGATCTTTCGATTTCGCTAAGCATTGACGGATCAATCGCTGCAGCACCACGATACCAGTTTTATCGTATTGAGAGTGTGTAGTTACATAGAATAAAGGATTTTGACACCCGTACAGCCAGCCAAAGTCTCAGAAACCGCGGGAATCCTCGATCTTTCGATTTCGCTAAGCATTGACGGATCAATCGCTGCAGCACCACGATACCAGTTTTATCGTATTGAGAGTGTGTAGTTACATAGAATAAAGGATTTTGACACCCGTACAGCCAACCAAAGTCTAAGAAACGGCGGGAATCTTCGATCTTTCGATTTCGCTAAGCATCGACGTATCAATCGCTGCAGCACCACGATACCCGTTTTATCGTATATTAAAAGTGTAGTTGCATGAAATAAAGAATTTTGACATGCGTAAACCCAGCCAAACACTAAGAAACGCCGGGAATCCTCGGTCTCTCGATGTCGCTAAGCATCGACGTATCAATCGCTGCAGCACCACGATACCCGTTTTATCGTATTGTAAGTGTGTAGTTGTATGAAATAACGAATTTTGACATGCGTACAGCCAGCCAAACACTAAGAAACGCCGGGAATCCTCTATCTCTCGATGTCGCTAAGCATCGACGTATCAATCGCTGCAGCACCACGATACGCGTTTTATCGTATTGCAAGTGTGTAGTTGCATGAAATAAAAAATTTTCACACCCGTACACCCAGTCAAACTCTCAGAAACGCCGGGAATCCTCGATCTCTCGATTTCGCTAAGCATCGATGTATCAATCGCTGCAGCACCACGATACCCGTTTTATTGTATTGTAAGTCTTCAGTTGCATGAAATCAAGAATTTTGACATGCGTACACCCAGCCAAACTCTCATAAACGCCGGGAATCATCGATCTCTCGATGTCGCTAAGCATCGACGTATCAATCGCTGCAGCACCACGATACGCGTTTTATCGTATTGCAAGTGTGTAGTTGCATGAAATAGAGAATTTTCACACCCGTACACCCAGTCAAACTCTCGGAAACGCCGGGAATCCTCGATCTCTCGATTTCACTAAGCATCGACGGATCAATCGCTGCAGCACCACGATACCCGTTTTATCGTATTGTAAGTGTGTAGTTGCATGAAATAAAGAATTTTGACATGCGTACACCCAGCCAAACACTAAGAAACGCCGGGAATCCTCGATCGCTCGATGTCGATAAGCATCGACGTATCAATCGCTGCAGCACCACGATACCAGTGTTATCGTATTGAGAGTGTGTAGTTACATAGAATAAAGGATTTTGACACCCGTACAGCCAGCCAAAGTCTCAGAAACCGCGGGAATTCTCGATCTCTCGATGTCGCTAAGCATCGACGTATCAATCGCTGCAGCACCACGATACGCGTTTTATCGAATTGCAAATGTGTAGTTGCATGAAATAGAGAATTTTCACACCCGTACACCCAGTCAAACTCTCAGAAACGCCGGGAATCCTGGATCTCTCGATTTCACTAAGCATCGACGGATCAATCGCTGCAGCACCACGATACCCGTTTTATCGTATTGTAAGTGTGTAGTTGCATGAAATAAGGAATTTTCACACCCGTACACCCAGCCAAACTCTCAGCAACGCCGGGAATCCTCGATCTCTCGATTTCGCTAAGCATCGACGTATCAATCGCTGCAGCACCACGATACCAGTTTTATCGTTTTGAGAGTGTGTAGTTACATAGAATAAAGGATTTTGACACCCGTACAGCCAGCCAAAGTCTAAGAAACGCCGGGAATCCTCGATCTGTCGATGTCGCTAAGCATCGACGTATCAATCGCTGCTGCACCACGATACGCATTTTATCGTATTGCAAGTGTGTAGTTGCATGAAATAGAGAATTTTCACGCCCGTACACCCAGTCAAATTCTCAGAAACGCCGGGAATCCTCGATCTCTCGATTTCACTAAGCATCGACGGATCAATCGCTGCAGCACCACGATACCAGTTTTATCGTATTGAGAGTGTGTAGTCGCATGAAATTAAGAATTTTGACACCCGTACACCCAGTCAAACTCTCAGAAACGCCGGGAATCCTCGATCTCTCGATTTCGCTAAGCATCTATGTATCAATCGCTGCAGCACCACGATACCCGTTTTATTGTATTGTAAGTCTTCAGTTGCATGAAATCAAGAATTTTGACATGCGTACACCCAGCCAAACTCTCATAAACGCCGGGAATCATCGATTTCTCGATGTCGCTAAGCATCGACGTATCAATCGCTGCAGCACCACGATACGCGTTTTATCGTATTGGAAGTGTGTAGTTGCATGAAATAGAGAATTTTCACACCCGTACACCCAGTCAAACTCTCAGAAACGCCGGGAATCTCGATCTCTCGATTTCACTAAGAATCGACGGATCAATCGCTGCAGCACCACGATACCCGTTTTATCGTATTGTAAGTGTGTAGTTGCATGAAATAATGAATTTTGACATGCGTACACCCAGCCAAACACTAAGAAACGCCGGGAATCCTCGATCGCTCGACGTCGCTAAGCATCGACGTATCAATCGCTGCAGCACCACGATACCAGTGTTATCGTATTGAGAGTGTGTAGTTACATAGAATAAAGGATTTTGACACCCGTACAGCCAGCCAAAGTCTAAGAAACCGCGGGAATCCTCGATCTCTCGACGTCGCTAAGCATCGACGTATCAATCGCTGCAGCACCACGATACCAGTTTTATCGTATTGAGAGTGGGTAGTTGCATGCAATAAAGAATTTTGTCACCCGTACGCCCAGTCAAACTCTCAGAAACGCCGGGAATCCTCGATCTCTCGATGTCGCTAAGCATCGACGTATCAATCGCTGCAGCACCACGATACGCGTTTTATCGTATTGCAAGTGTGTAGTTGCATGAAATAGAGAATTTTCACACCCGTACACCCAGTCAAACTCTCAGAAACGCCGGGAATCCTTGATCTCTCGATTTCACTAAGCATCGACGGATCAATCGCTGCAGCACCACGATACCAGTTTTATCGTATTGGGAGTGTGTAGTTGCATGAAATTAAGAATTTTGACACCCGTGCGCCCAGCCAAACTCTCAGAAACGCCGGGAATCCTCGATCTCTCGATGTCGCTAGGCATCGACGTATCAATCGCTGCAGCACCACGATACCCGTTTTATCGTGTTGTAAGAGTAGTTGCATGAAATAAAGAATTTTGACATGCGTGGACCCAGCCAAACACTAAGAAACGCCGGGAATCCTCGATCTCTCGATGTCGCTAAGCATCGACGTATCAATCGCTGCAGCACCACGATACCAGTTTTATCGTATTGAGAGTGTGTAGTTACATAGAATAAAGGATTTTGACACCCGTACAGCCAGCCAAAGTCTCAGAAACCGCGGGAATCCTCGATCTTTCGATTTCGCTAAGCATCGACGTATCAATCGCTGCAGCACCACGATACCCGTTTTATCGTGTAGTAAGTGTATAGTTGCATGAAATAAAGAATTTTGACATGCGTAAACCCAGCCAAACCCTACGAAACGCCGGGAATCCTCGGTCTCTCGATGTCGCTAAGCATCGACGTATCAATCCCTGCAGCACCACGATACCCGTTTTATCGTGTTGTAAGAGTAGTTGCATGAAATAAAGAATTTTGACATGCGTGGACCCAGCCAAACACTAAGAAACGCCGGGAATCCTCGATCTCTCGATGTCGCTAAGCATCGACGTATCAATCGCTGCAGCACCACGATACCAGTGTTATCGTATTGAGAGTGAGTAGTTACATAGAATAAAGGATTTTGACACCCGTACAGCCAGCCAAAGTCTCAGAAACCGCGGGAATCCTCGATCTTTCGATTTCGCTAAGCATCGACGTATCAATCGCTGCAGCACCACGATACCCGTTTTATCGTATAGTAAAAGTGTAGTTGCACGAAATAAAGAATTTTGACATGCGTAAACCCAGCCAAACACTAAGAAACGCCGGGAATCCTCGGTCTCTCGATGTCGCTAAGCATCGACGTATCAATCGCTGCAGCACCACGATACCAGTTTTATCGTATTGAGAGTGTGTCGTTTCATAGAATAAAGGATTTTGACACCCGTACAGCCAGCCAAAGTCTCAGAAACGGCGGGAATCCGCGATCTTTCGTTTTCGCGGAGCTTCGACGTATCAATCACTGCAGCACCACGATACCCGTTTTATCGTGTTGTAAGTGTGTAGTTGCATGAAATAGAGAATTTTGACATGCGTACACCCAGCTGAACTCTCAGAAACGCCGGGAATCCTCGATCTCTCGATTTCGCTAAGCATCGACGGATCAATCGCTGCAGCACCACGATACCCGTTTTATCGTATTGTAAGTGTGTAGTTGCATGAAATAAGGAATTTTCACACCCGTACACCCAGCCAAACTCTCAGCAACGCCGGGAATCCTCGATCTCTCGATTTCGCTAAGCATCGACGTATCAATCGCTGCAGCACCACGATACCCGTTTTATCGTATTGTAAGTGTGTAGTTGCATGAAATAAAGAATTTTGACATGCGTACACCCAGCCAAACACTAAGAAACGCCGGGAATCCTCGATCGCTCGATGTCGCTAAGCATCGACGTATCAATCGCTGCAGCACCACGATACCAGTGTTATCGTATTGAGAGTGTGTAGTTACATAGAATAAAGGATTTTGACACCCGGACAGCCAGCCAAAGTCTCAGAAACCGCGGGAATCCTCGATCTTTCGATTTCGCTAAGCATTGGCGGATCAATCGCTGCAGCACCACGATACCAGTTTTATCGTATTGAGAGTGTGTAGTTACATAGAATAAAGAATTTTGTCACCCGTACGTCCAGTCAAACTCTCAGAAACGCCGGGAATCCTCGATCTCTCGATGTCGCTAAGCATCGACGTATCAATCGCTGCAGCACCACGATACACGTTTTATCGTATTGCAAGTGTGTAGTTGCATGAAATAGAGAATATTCACACCCGTACACCCAGTCAAACTCTCAGAAACGCCGGGAATCCTCGATCTCTCGATTTCACTAACCATCGACGGATCAATCGCTGCAGCACCACGATACCCGTTTTATCGTATTGTAAGTGTGTAGTTGCATGAAATAAGGAATTTTCACACCCGTACACCCAGCCAAACTCTCATTAACGCCGGGAATCCTCGATCTCTCGATTTCGCTAAGCATCGACGTATCAATCGCTGCAGCACCACGATACCCGTTTTATCGTATTGTAAGTGTGTAGTTGCATGAAATAAAGAATTTTGACATGCGTACACCCAGCCAAACACTAAGAAACGCCGGGAATCCTCGATCGCTCGATGTCGCTAAGCATCGACGTATCAATCGCTGCAGCACCACGATACCAGTGTTATCGTATTGAGAGTGTGTAGTTACATAGAATAAAGGATTTTGACACCCGTACAGCCAGCCAAAGTCTCAGAAACCGCGGGTATCCTCGATCTTTCGATTTCGCTAAGCATTGACGGATCAATCGCTGCAGCGCCACGATACCAGTTTTATCGTATTGAGAGTGTGTAGTTACATAGAATAAAGGATTTTGACACCCGTACAGCCAACCAAAGTCTAAGAAACGGCGGGAATCTTCGATCTTTCGATTTCGCTAAGCATCGACGTATCAATCGCTGCAGCACCACGATACCCGTTTTATCGTATATTAAAAGTGTAGTTGCATGAAATAAAGAATTTTGACATGCGTAAACCCAGCCAAACACTAGGAAACGCCGGGAATCCTCGGTCTCTCGATGTCGCTAAGCATCGACGTATCAATCGCTGCAGCACCACGATACCCGTTTTATCGTATTGTAAGTGTGTAGTTGTATGAAATAACGAATTTTGACATGCGTACAGCCAGCCAAACACTAAGAAACGCCGGGAATCCTCTATCTCTCGATGTCGCTAAGCATCGACGTATCAATCGCTGCAGCACCACGATACGCGTTTTAAAGTATTGCAAGTGTGTAGTTGCATGAAATAAAAAATTTTCACACCCGTACACCCAGTCAAACTCTCAGAAACGCCGGGAATCCTCGATCTCTCGATTTCGCTAAGCATCGATGTATCAATCGCTGCAGCACCACGATACCCGTTTTATTGTATTGTAAGTCTTCAGTTGCATGAAATCAAGAATTTTGACATGCGTACACCCAGCCAAACTCTCATAAACGCCGGGAATCATCGATCTCTCGATGTCGCTAAGCATCGACGTATCAATCGCTGCAGCACCACGATACGCGTTTTATCGTATTGCAAGTGTGTAGTTGCATGAAATAGAGAATTTTCACACCCGTACACCCAGTCAAACTCTCGGAAACGCCGGGAATCCTCGATCTCTCGATTTCACTAAGCATCGACGGATCAATCGCTGCAGCACCACGATACCCGTTTTATCGTATTGTAAGTGTGTAGTTGCATGAAATAAAGAATTTTGACATGCGTACACCCAGCCAAACACTAAGAAACGCCGGGAATCCTCGATCGCTCGATGTCGATAAGCATCGACGTATCAATCGCTGCAGCACCACGATACCAGTGTTATCGTATTGAGAGTGTGTAGTTACATAGAATAAAGGATTTTGACACCCGTACAGCCAGCCAAAGTCTCAGAAACCGCGGGAATTCTCGATCTCTCGATGTCGCTAAGCATCGACGTATCAATCGCTGCAGCACCACGATACGCGTTTTATCGAATTGCAAATGTGTAGTTGCATGAAATAGAGAATTTTCACACCCGTACACCCAGTCAAACTCTCAGAAACGCCGGGAATCCTGGATCTCTCGATTTCACTAAGCATCGACGGATCAATCGCTGCAGCACCACGATACCAGTTTTATCGTATTGGGAGTGTGTAGTTGCATGAAATTAAGAATTTTGACACCCGTGCGCCCAGCCAAACTCTCAGAAACGCCGGGAATCCTCGATCTCTCGATGTCGCTAGGCATCGACGTATCAATCGCTGCAGCACCACGATACCCGTTTTATCGTGTTGTAAGAGTAGTTGCATGAAATAAAGAATTTTGACATGCGTGGACCCAGCCAAACACTAAGAAACGCCGGGAATCCTCGATCTCTCGATGTCGCTAAGCATCGACGTATCAATCGCTGCAGCACCACGATACCAGTTTTATCGTATTGAGAGTGTGTAGTTACATAGAATAAAGGATTTTGACACCCGTACAGCCAGCCAAAGTCTCAGAAACCGCGGGAATCCTCGATCTTTCGATTTCGCTAAGCATCGACGTATCAATCGCTGCAGCACCACGATACCCGTTTTATCGTGTAGTAAGTGTATAGTTGCATGAAATAAAGAATTTTGACATGCGTAAACCCAGCCAAACCCTACGAAACGCCGGGAATCCTCGGTCTCTCGATGTCGCTAAGCATCGACGTATCAATCCCTGCAGCACCACGATACCCGTTTTATCGTGTTGTAAGAGTAGTTGCATGAAATATAGAATTTTGACATGCGTGGACCCAGCCAAACACTAAGAAACGCCGGGAATCCTCGATCTCTCGATGTCGCTAAGCATCGACGTATCAATCGCTGCAGCACCACGATACCAGTGTTATCGTATTGAGAGTGAGTAGTTACATAGAATGAAGGATTTTGACACCCGTACAGCCAGCCAAAGTCTCAGAAACCGCGGGAATCCTCGATCTTTCGATTTCGCTAAGCATCGACGTATCAATCGCTGCAGCACCACGATACCCGTTTTATCGTATAGTAAAAGTGTAGTTGCACGAAATAAAGAATTTTGACATGCGTAAACCCAGCCAAACACTAAGAAACGCCGGGAATCCTCGGTCTCTCGATGTCGCTAAGCATCGACGTATCAATCGCTGCAGCACCACGATACCAGTTTTATCGTATTGAGAGTGTGTCGTTTCATAGAATAAAGGATTTTGACACCCGTACAGCCAGCCAAAGTCTCAGAAACCGCGGGAATTCTCGATCTCTCGATGTCGCTAAGCATCGACGTATCAAGCGCTGCAGCACCACGATACGCGTTTTATCGAATTGCAAATGTGTAGTTGCATGAAATAAGGAATTTTCACACCCGTACACCCAGCCAAACTCTCAGCAACGCCGGGAATCCTCGATCTCTCGATTTCGCTAAGCATCGACGTATCAATCGCTGCAGCACCACGATACCAGTTTTATCGTTTTGAGAGTGTGTAGTTACATAGAATAAAGGATTTTGACACCCGTACAGCCAGCCAAAGTCTAAGAAACGCCGGGAATCCTCGATCTCTCGATGTCGCTAAGCATCGACGTATCAATCGCTGCTGCACCACGATACGCATTTTATCGTATTGCAAGTGTGTAGTTGCATGAAATAGAGAATTTTCACGCCCGTACACCCAGTCAAACTCTCAGAAACGCCGGGAATCCTCGATCTCTCGATTTCACTAAGCATCGACGGATCAATCGCTGCAGCACCACGATACCAGTTTTATCGTATTGAGAGTGTGTAGTCGCATGAAATTAAGAATTTTGACACCCGTACACCCAGTCAAACTCTCAGAAACGCCGGGAATCCTCGATCTTTCGATTTCGCTAAGCATCGACGGATCAATCGCTGCAGCACCACGATACCCGTTTTATCGTATTGTAAGTGTGTAGTTGCATGAAATAAGGAATTTTCACACCCGTACACCCAGCCAAACTCTCAGCAACGCCGGGAATCCTCGATCTCTCGATTTCGCTAAGCATCGACGTATCAATCGCTGCAGCACCACGATACCAGTTTTATCGTTTTGAGAGTGTGTAGTTACATAGAATAAAGGATTTTGACACCCGTACAGCCAGCCAAAGTCTAAGAAACGCCGGGAATCCTCGATCTCTCGATGTCGCTAAGCATCGACGTATCAATCGCTGCTGCACCACGATACGCATTTTATCGTATTGCAAGTGTGTAGTTGCATGAAATAGAGAATTTTCACGCCCGTACACCCAGTCAAACTCTCAGAAACGCCGGGAATCCTCGATCTCTCGATTTCACTAAGCATCGACGGATCAATCGCTGCAGCACCACGATACCAGTTTTATCGTATTGAGAGTGTGTAGTCGCATGAAATTAAGAATTTTGACACCCGTACACCCAGTCAAACTCTCAGAAACGCCGGGAATCCTCGATCTTTCGATTTCGCTAAGCATCTATGTATCAATCGCTGCAGCACCACGATACCCGTTTTATTGTATTGTAAGTCTTCAGTTGCATGAAATCAAGAATTTTGACATGCGTACACCCAGCCAAACTCTCATAAACGCCGGGAATCATCGATTTCTCGATGTCGCTAAGCATCGACGTATCAATCGCTGCAGCACCACGATACGCGTTTTATCGTATTGGAAGTGTGTAGTTGCATGAAATAGAGAATTTTCATACCCGTACACCCAGTCAAACTCTCAGAAACGCCGGGAATCTCGATCTCTCGATTTCACTAAGAATCGACGGATCAATCGCTGCAGCACCACGATACCCGTTTTATCGTATTGTAAGTGTGTAGTTGCATGAAATAATGAATTTTGACATGCGTACACCCAGCCAAACACTAAGAAACGCCGGGAATCCTCGATCGCTCGACGTCGCTAAGCATCGACGTATCAATCGCTGCAGCACCACGATACCAGTGTTATCGTATTGAGAGTGTGTAGTTACATAGAATAAAGGATTTTGACACCCGTACAGCCAGCCAAAGTCTAAGAAACCGCGGGAATCCTCGATCTCTCGACGTCGCTAAGCATCGACGTATCAATCGCTGCAGCACCACGATACCAGTTTTATCGTATTGAGAGTGGGTAGTTGCATGCAATAAAGAATTTTGTCACCCGTACGCCCAGTCAAACTCTCAGAAACGCCGGGAATCCTCGATCTCTCGATGTCGCTAAGCATCGACGTATCAATCGCTGCAGCACCACGATACGCGTTTTATCGTATTGCAAGTGTGTAGTTGCATGAAATAGAGAATTTTCACACCCGTACACCCAGTCAAACTCTCAGAAACGCCGGGAATCCTTGATCTCTCGATTTCACTAAGCATCGACGGATCAATCGCTGCAGCACCACGATACCAGTTTTATCGTATTGGGAGTGTGTAGTTGCATGAAATTAAGAATTTTGACACCCGTGCGCCCAGCCAAACTCTCAGAAACGCCGGGAATCCTCGATCTCTCGATGTCGCTAGGCATCGACGTATCAATCGCTGCAGCACCACGATACCCGTTTTATCGTGTTGTAAGAGTAGTTGCATGAAATAAAGAATTTTGACATGCGTGGACCCAGCCAAACACTAAGAAACGCCGGGAATCCTCGATCTCTCGATGTCGCTAAGCATCAACGTATCAATCGCTGCAGCACCACGATACCAGTGTTATCGTATTGAGAGTGAGTAGTTACATAGAATAAAGGATTTTGACACCCGTACAGCCAGCCAAAGTCTCAGAAACCGCGGGAATCCTCGATCTTTCGATTTCGCTAAGCATCGACGTATCAATCGCTGCAGCACCACGATACCCGTTTTATCGTATAGTAAAAGTGTAGTTGCACGAAATAAAGAATTTTGACATGCGTAAACCCAGCCAAACACTAAGAAACGCCGGGAATCCTCGGTCTCTCGATGTCGCTAAGCATCGACGTATCAATCGCTGCAGCACCACGATACCAGTTTTATCGTATTGAGAGTGTGTCGTTTCATAGAATAAAGGATTTTGACACCCGTACAGCCAGCCAAAGTCTCAGAAACGGCGGGAATCCGCGATCTTTCGTTTTCGCGGAGCTTCGACGTATCAATCACTGCAGCACCACGATACCCGTTTTATCGTGTTGTAAGTGTGTAGTTGCATGAAATAGAGAATTTTGACATGCGTACACCCAGCTGAACTCTCAGAAACGCCGGGAATCCTCGATCTCTCGATTTCGCTAAGCATCGACGGATCAATCGCTGCAGCACCACGATACCCGTTTTATCGTATTGTAAGTGTGTAGTTGCATGACATAAGGAATTTTCACACCCGTACACCCAGCCAAACTCTCAGCAACGCCGGGAATCCTCGATCTCTCGATTTCGCTAAGCATCGACGTATCAATCGTTGCAGCACCACGATACCCGTTTTATCGTAATGTAAGTGTGTAGTTGCATGAAATAAAGAATTTTGATATGCGTACACCCAGCCAAACACTAAGAAACGCCGGGAATCCTCGATCGCTCGATGTCGCTAAGCATCGACGTATCAATCGCTGCAGCACCACGATACCAGTGTTATCGTATTGAGAGTGTGTAGTTGCATAGAATAAAGGATTTTGACACCCGTACAGCCAGCCAAAGTCTCAGAAACCGCGGGAATCCTCGATCTTTCGATTTCGCTAAGCATTGGCGAATCAATCGCTGCAGCACCACGATACCAGTTTTATCGTATTGAGAGTGTGTAGTTACATAGAATAAAGAATTTTGTCACCCGTACGTCCAGTCAAACTCTCAGAAACGCCGGGAATCCTCGATCTCTCGATGTCGCTAAGCATCGACGTATCAATCGCTGCAGCACCACGATACACGTTTTATCGTATTGCAAGTGTGTAGTTGCATGAAATAGAGAATATTCACACCCGTACACCCAGTCAAACTCTCAGAAACGCCGGGAATCCTCGATCTCTCGATTTCACTAACCATCGACGGATCAATCGCTGCAGCACCACGATACCCGTTTTATCGTATTGTAAGTGTGTAGTTGCATGAAATAAGGAATTTTCACACCCGTACACCCAGCCAAACTCTCAGCAACGCCGGGAATCCTCGATCTCTCGATTTCGCTAAGCATCGACGTATCAATCGCTGCAGCACCACGATACCCGTTTTATCGTATTGTAAGTGTGTAGTTGCATGAAATAAAGAATTTTGACATGCGTACACCCAGCCAAACACTAAGAAACGCCGGGAATCCTCGATCGCTCGATGTCGCTAAGCATCGACGTATCAATCGCTGCAGCACCACGATACCAGTGTTATCGTATTGAGAGTGTGTAGTTACATAGAATAAAGGATTTTGACACCCGGACAGCCAGCCAAAGTCTCAGAAACCGCGGGAATCCTCGATCTTTCGATTTCGCTAAGCATTGGCGGATCAATCGCTGCAGCACCACGATACCAGTTTTATCGTATTGAGAGTGTGTAGTTACATAGAATAAAGAATTTTGTCACCCGTACGTCCAGTCAAACTCTCAGAAACGCCGGGAATCCTCGATCTCTCGATGTCGCTAAGCATCGACGTATCAATCGCTGCAGCACCACGATACACGTTTTATCGTATTGCAAGTGTGTAGTTGCATGAAATAGAGAATATTCACACCCGTACACCCAGTCAAACTCTCAGAAACGCCGGGAATCCTCGATCTCTCGATTTCACTAACCATCGACGGATCAATCGCTGCAGCACCACGATACCCGTTTTATCGTATTGTAAGTGTGTAGTTGCATGAAATAAGGAATTTTCACACCCGTACACCCAGCCAAACTCTCATTAACGCCGGGAATCCTCGATCTCTCGATTTCGCTAAGCATCGACGTATCAATCGCTGCAGCACCACGATACCCGTTTTATCGTATTGTAAGTGTGTAGTTGCATGAAATAAAGAATTTTGACATGCGTACACCCAGCCAAACACTAAGAAACGCCGGGAATCCTCGATCGCTCGATGTCGCTAAGCATCGACGTATCAATCGCTGCAGCACCACGATACCAGTGTTATCGTATTGAGAGTGTGTAGTTACATAGAATAAAGGATTTTGACACCCGTACAGCCAGCCAAAGTCTCAGAAACCGCGGGTATCCTCGATCTTTCGATTTCGCTAAGCATTGACGGATCAATCGCTGCAGCGCCACGATACCAGTTTTATCGTATTGAGAGTGTGTAGTTACATAGAATAAAGGATTTTGACACCCGTACAGCCAACCAAAGTCTAAGAAACGGCGGGAATCTTCGATCTTTCGATTTCGCTAAGCATCGACGTATCAATCGCTGCAGCACCACGATACCCGTTTTATCGTATATTAAAAGTGTAGTTGCATGAAATAAAGAATTTTGACATGCGTAAACCCAGCCAAACACTAGGAAACGCCGGGAATCCTCGGTCTCTCGATGTCGCTAAGCATCGACGTATCAATCGCTGCAGCACCACGATACCCGTTTTATCGTATTGTAAGTGTGTAGTTGTATGAAATAACGAATTTTGACATGCGTACAGCCAGCCAAACACTAAGAAACGCCGGGAATCCTCTATCTCTCGATGTCGCTAAGCATCGACGTATCAATCGCTGCAGCACCACGATACGCGTTTTAAAGTATTGCAAGTGTGTAGTTGCATGAAATAAAAAATTTTCACACCCGTACACCCAGTCAAACTCTCAGAAACGCCGGGAATCCTCGATCTCTCGATTTCGCTAAGCATCGATGTATCAATCGCTGCAGCACCACGATACCCGTTTTATTGTATTGTAAGTCTTCAGTTGCATGAAATCAAGAATTTTGACATGCGTACACCCAGCCAAACTCTCATAAACGCCGGGAATCATCGATCTCTCGATGTCGCTAAGCATCGACGTATCAATCGCTGCAGCACCACGATACGCGTTTTATCGTATTGCAAGTGTGTAGTTGCATGAAATAGAGAATTTTCACACCCGTACACCCAGTCAAACTCTCGGAAACGCCGGGAATCCTCGATCTCTCGATTTCACTAAGCATCGACGGATCAATCGCTGCAGCACCACGATACCCGTTTTATCGTATTGTAAGTGTGTAGTTGCATGAAATAAAGAATTTTGACATGCGTACACCCAGCCAAACACTAAGAAACGCCGGGAATCCTCGATCGCTCGATGTCGATAAGCATCGACGTATCAATCGCTGCAGCACCACGATACCAGTGTTATCGTATTGAGAGTGTGTAGTTACATAGAATAAAGGATTTTGACACCCGTACAGCCAGCCAAAGTCTCAGAAACCGCGGGAATTCTCGATCTCTCGATGTCGCTAAGCATCGACGTATCAATCGCTGCAGCACCACGATACGCGTTTTATCGAATTGCAAATGTGTAGTTGCATGAAATAGAGAATTTTCACACCCGTACACCCAGTCAAACTCTCAGAAACGCCGGGAATCCTGGATCTCTCGATTTCACTAAGCATCGACGGATCAATCGCTGCAGCACCACGATACCAGTTTTATCGTATTGGGAGTGTGTAGTTGCATGAAATTAAGAATTTTGACACCCGTGCGCCCAGCCAAACTCTCAGAAACGCCGGGAATCCTCGATCTCTCGATGTCGCTAGGCATCGACGTATCAATCGCTGCAGCACCACGATACCCGTTTTATCGTGTTGTAAGAGTAGTTGCATGAAATAAAGAATTTTGACATGCGTGGACCCAGCCAAACACTAAGAAACGCCGGGAATCCTCGATCTCTCGATGTCGCTAAGCATCGACGTATCAATCGCTGCAGCACCACGATACCAGTTTTATCGTATTGAGAGTGTGTAGTTACATAGAATAAAGGATTTTGACACCCGTACAGCCAGCCAAAGTCTCAGAAACCGCGGGAATCCTCGATCTTTCGATTTCGCTAAGCATCGACGTATCAATCGCTGCAGCACCACGATACCCGTTTTATCGTGTAGTAAGTGTATAGTTGCATGAAATAAAGAATTTTGACATGCGTAAACCCAGCCAAACCCTACGAAACGCCGGGAATCCTCGGTCTCTCGATGTCGCTAAGCATCGACGTATCAATCCCTGCAGCACCACGATACCCGTTTTATCGTGTTGTAAGAGTAGTTGCATGAAATATAGAATTTTGACATGCGTGGACCCAGCCAAACACTAAGAAACGCCGGGAATCCTCGATCTCTCGATGTCGCTAAGCATCGACGTATCAATCGCTGCAGCACCACGATACCAGTGTTATCGTATTGAGAGTGAGTAGTTACATAGAATGAAGGATTTTGACACCCGTACAGCCAGCCAAAGTCTCAGAAACCGCGGGAATCCTCGATCTTTCGATTTCGCTAAGCATCGACGTATCAATCGCTGCAGCACCACGATACCCGTTTTATCGTATAGTAAAAGTGTAGTTGCACGAAATAAAGAATTTTGACATGCGTAAACCCAGCCAAACACTAAGAAACGCCGGGAATCCTCGGTCTCTCGATGTCGCTAAGCATCGACGTATCAATCGCTGCAGCACCACGATACCAGTTTTATCGTATTGAGAGTGTGTCGTTTCATAGAATAAAGGATTTTGACACCCGTACAGCCAGCCAAAGTCTCAGAAACCGCGGGAATTCTCGATCTCTCGATGTCGCTAAGCATCGACGTATCAATCGCTGCAGCACCACGATACGCGTTTTATCGAATTGCAAATGTGTAGTTGCATGAAATAAGGAATTTTCACACCCGTACACCCAGCCAAACTCTCAGCAACGCCGGGAATCCTCGATCTCTCGATTTCGCTAAGCATCGACGTATCAATCGCTGCAGCACCACGATACCAGTTTTATCGTTTTGAGAGTGTGTAGTTACATAGAATAAAGGATTTTGACACCCGTACAGCCAGCCAAAGTCTAAGAAACGCCGGGAATCCTCGATCTCTCGATGTCGCTAAGCATCGACGTATCAATCGCTGCTGCACCACGATACGCATTTTATCGTATTGCAAGTGTGTAGTTGCATGAAATAGAGAATTTTCACGCCCGTACACCCAGTCAAACTCTCAGAAACGCCGGGAATCCTCGATCTCTCGATTTCACTAAGCATCGACGGATCAATCGCTGCAGCACCACGATACCAGTTTTATCGTATTGAGAGTGTGTAGTCGCATGAAATTAAGAATTTTGACACCCGTACACCCAGTCAAACTCTCAGAAACGCCGGGAATCCTCGATCTCTCGATTTCGCTAAGCATCTATGTATCAATCGCTGCAGCACCACGATACCCGTTTTATTGTATTGTAAGTCTTCAGTTGCATGAAATCAAGAATTTTGACATGCGTACACCCAGCCAAACTCTCATAAACGCCGGGAATCATCGATTTCTCGATGTCGCTAAGCATCGACGTATCAATCGCTGCAGCACCACGATACGCGTTTTATCGTATTGGAAGTGTGTAGTTGCATGAAATAGAGAATTTTCACACCCGTACACCCAGTCAAACTTTCAGAAACGCTGGGAATCTCGATCTCTCGATTTCACTAAGAATCGACGGATCAATCGCTGCAGCACCACGATACCCGTTTTATCGTATTGTAAGTGTGTAGTTGCATGAAATAATGAATTTTGACATGCGTACATCCAGCCAAACACTAAGAAACGCCGGGAATCCTCGATCGCTCGACGTCGCTAAGCATCGACGTATCAATCGCTGCAGCTCCACGATACCAGTGTTATCGTATTGAGAGTGTGTAGTTACATAGAATAAAGGATTTTGACACCCGTACAGCCAGCCAAAGTCTAAGAAACCGCGGGAATCCTCGATCTCTCGACGTCGCTAAGCATCGACGTATCAATCGCTGCAGCACCACGATACCAGTTTTATCGTATTGAGAGTGGGTAGTTGCATGCAATAAAGAATTTTGTCACCCGTACGCCCAGTCAAACTCTCAGAATCGCCGGGAATCCTCGATCTCTCGATGTCGCTAAGCATCGACGTATCAATCGCTGCAGCACCACGATACGCGTTTTATCGTATTGCAAGTGTGTAGTTGCATGAAATAGAGAATTTTCACACCCGTACACCCAGTCAAACTCTCAGAAACGCCGGGAATCCTTGATCTCTCGATTTCACTAAGCATCGACGGATCAATCGCTGCAGCACCACGATACCAGTTTTATCGTATTGGGAGTGTGTAGTTGCATGAAATTAAGAATTTTGACACCCGTGCGCCCAGCCAAACTCTCAGAAACGCCGGGAATCCTCGATCTCTCGATGTCGCTAGGCATCGACGTATCAATCGCTGCAGCACCACGATACCCGTTTTATCGTGTTGTAAGAGTAGTTGCATGAAATAAAGAATTTTGACATGCGTGGACCCAGCCAAACACTAAGAAACGCCGGGAATCCTCGATCTCTCGATGTCGCTAAGCATCGACGTATCAATCGCTGCAGCACCACGATACCAGTTTTATCGTATTGAGAGTGTGTAGTTACATAGAATAAAGGATTTTGACACCCGTACAGCCAGCCAAAGTCTCAGAAACCGCGGGAATCCTCGATCTTTCGATTTCGCTAAGCATCGACGTATCAATCGCTGCAGCACCACGATACCCGTTTTATTGTATTGTAAGTCTTCAGTTGCATGAAATCAAGAATTTTGACATGCGTACACCCAGCCAAACTCTCATAAACGCCGGGAATCATCGATCTCTCGATGTCGCTAAGCATCGACGTATCAATCGCTGCAGCACCACGATACGCGTTTTATCGTATTGCAAGTGTGTAGTTGCATGAAATAGAGAATTTTCACACCCGTACACCCAGTCAAACTCTCGGAAACGCCGGGAATCCTCGATCTCTCGATTTCACTAAGCATCGACGGATCAATCGCTGCAGCACCACCATACCCGTTTTATCGTATTGTAAGTGTGTAGTTGCATGAAATAAAGAATTTTGACATGCGTACACCCAGCCAAACACTAAGAAACGCCGGGAATCCTCGATCGCTCGATGTCGATAAGCATCGACGTATCAATCGCTGCAGCACCACGATACCAGTGTTATCGTATTGAGAGTGTGTAGTTACATAGAATAAAGGATTTTGACACCCGTACAGCCAGCCAAAGTCTCAGAAACCGCGGGAATTCTCGATCTCTCGATGTCGCTAAGCATCGACGTATCAATCGCTGCAGCACCACGATACGCGTTTTATCGAATTACAAATGTGTAGTTGCATGAAATAGAGAATTTTCACACCCGTACACCCAGTCAAACTCTCAGAAATGCCGGGAATCCTGGATCTCTCGATTTCACTAAGCATCGACGGATCAATCGCTGCAGCACCACGATACCCGTTTTATCGTATTGTAAGTGTGTAGTTGCATGAAATAAGGAATTTTCACACCCGTACACCCAGCCAAACTCTCAGCAACGCCGGGAATCCTCGATCTCTCGATTTCGCTAAGCATCGACGTATCAATCGCTGCAGCACCACGATACCAGTTTTATCGTTTTGAGAGTGTGTAGTTACATAGAATAAAGGATTTTGACACCCGTACAGCCAGCCAAAGTCTAAGAAACGCCGGGAATCCTCGATCTCTCGATGTCGCTAAGCATCGACGTATCAATCGCTGCTGCACCACGATACGCATTTTATCGTATTGCAAGTGTGTAGTTGCATGAAATAGAGAATTTTCACGCCCGTACACCCAGTCAAACTCTCAGAAACGCCGGGAATCCTCGATCTCTCGATTTCACTAAGCATCGACGGATCAATCGCTGCAGCACCACGATACCAGTTTTATCGTATTGAGAGTGTGTAGTCGCATGAAATTAAGAATTTTGACACCCGTACACCCAGTCAAACTCTCAGAAACGCCGGGAATCCTCGATCTTTCGATTTCGCTAAGCATCTATGTATCAATCGCTGCAGCACCACGATACCCGTTTTATTGTATTGTAAGTCTTCAGTTGCATGAAATCAAGAATTTTGACATGCGTACACCCAGCCAAACTCTCATAAACGCCGGGAATCATCGATTTCTCGATGTCGCTAAGCATCGACGTATCAATCGCTGCAGCACCACGATACGCGTTTTATCGTATTGGAAGTGTGTAGTTGCATGAAATAGAGAATTTTCATACCCGTACACCCAGTCAAACTCTCAGAAACGCCGGGAATCTCGATCTCTCGATTTCACTAAGAATCGACGGATCAATCGCTGCAGCACCACGATACCCGTTTTATCGTATTGTAAGTGTGTAGTTGCATGAAATAATGAATTTTGACATGCGTACACCCAGCCAAACACTAAGAAACGCCGGGAATCCTCGATCGCTCGACGTCGCTAAGCATCGACGTATCAATCGCTGCAGCACCACGATACCAGTGTTATCGTATTGAGAGTGTGTAGTTACATAGAATAAAGGATTTTGACACCCGTACAGCCAGCCAAAGTCTAAGAAACCGCGGGAATCCTCGATCTCTCGACGTCGCTAAGCATCGACGTATCAATCGCTGCAGCACCACGATACCAGTTTTATCGTATTGAGAGTGGGTAGTTGCATGCAATAAAGAATTTTGTCACCCGTACGCCCAGTCAAACTCTCAGAAACGCCGGGAATCCTCGATCTCTCGATGTCGCTAAGCATCGACGTATCAATCGCTGCAGCACCACGATACGCGTTTTATCGTATTGCAAGTGTGTAGTTGCATGAAATAGAGAATTTTCACACCCGTACACCCAGTCAAACTCTCAGAAACGCCGGGAATCCTTGATCTCTCGATTTCACTAAGCATCGACGGATCAATCGCTGCAGCACCACGATACCAGTTTTATCGTATTGGGAGTGTGTAGTTGCATGAAATTAAGAATTTTGACACCCGTGCGCCCAGCCAAACTCTCAGAAACGCCGGGAATCCTCGATCTCTCGATGTCGCTAGGCATCGACGTATCAATCGCTGCAGCACCACGATACCCGTTTTATCGTGTTGTAAGAGTAGTTGCATGAAATAAAGAATTTTGACATGCGTGGACCCAGCCAAACACTAAGAAACGCCGGGAATCCTCGATCTCTCGATGTCGCTAAGCATCAACGTATCAATCGCTGCAGCACCACGATACCAGTGTTATCGTATTGAGAGTGAGTAGTTACATAGAATAAAGGATTTTGACACCCGTACAGCCAGCCAAAGTCTCAGAAACCGCGGGAATCCTCGATCTTTCGATTTCGCTAAGCATCGACGTATCAATCGCTGCAGCACCACGATACCCGTTTTATCGTATAGTAAAAGTGTAGTTGCACGAAATAAAGAATTTTGACATGCGTAAACCCAGCCAAACACTAAGAAACGCCGGGAATCCTCGGTCTCTCGATGTCGCTAAGCATCGACGTATCAATCGCTGCAGCACCACGATACCAGTTTTATCGTATTGAGAGTGTGTCGTTTCATAGAATAAAGGATTTTGACACCCGTACAGCCAGCCAAAGTCTCAGAAACGGCGGGAATCCGCGATCTTTCGTTTTCGCGGAGCTTCGACGTATCAATCACTGCAGCACCACGATACCCGTTTTATCGTGTTGTAAGTGTGTAGTTGCATGAAATAGAGAATTTTGACATGCGTACACCCAGCTGAACTCTCAGAAACGCCGGGAATCCTCGATCTCTCGATTTCGCTAAGCATCGACGGATCAATCGCTGCAGCACCACGATACCCGTTTTATCGTATTGTAAGTGTGTAGTTGCATGACATAAGGAATTTTCACACCCGTACACCCAGCCAAACTCTCAGCAACGCCGGGAATCCTCGATCTCTCGATTTCGCTAAGCATCGACGTATCAATCGTTGCAGCACCACGATACCCGTTTTATCGTAATGTAAGTGTGTAGTTGCATGAAATAAAGAATTTTGATATGCGTACACCCAGCCAAACACTAAGAAACGCCGGGAATCCTCGATCGCTCGATGTCGCTAAGCATCGACGTATCAATCGCTGCAGCACCACGATACCAGTGTTATCGTATTGAGAGTGTGTAGTTGCATAGAATAAAGGATTTTGACACCCGTACAGCCAGCCAAAGTCTCAGAAACCGCGGGAATCCTCGATCTTTCGATTTCGCTAAGCATTGGCGAATCAATCGCTGCAGCACCACGATACCAGTTTTATCGTATTGAGAGTGTGTAGTTACATAGAATAAAGAATTTTGTCACCCGTACGTCCAGTCAAACTCTCAGAAACGCCGGGAATCCTCGATCTCTCGATGTCGCTAAGCATCGACGTATCAATCGCTGCAGCACCACGATACACGTTTTATCGTATTGCAAGTGTGTAGTTGCATGAAATAGAGAATATTCACACCCGTACACCCAGTCAAACTCTCAGAAACGCCGGGAATCCTCGATCTCTCGATTTCACTAACCATCGACGGATCAATCGCTGCAGCACCACGATACCCGTTTTATCGTATTGTAAGTGTGTAGTTGCATGAAATAAGGAATTTTCACACCCGTACACCCAGCCAAACTCTCAGCAACGCCGGGAATCCTCGATCTCTCGATTTCGCTAAGCATCGACGTATCAATCGCTGCAGCACCACGATACCCGTTTTATCGTATTGTAAGTGTGTAGTTGCATGAAATAAAGAATTTTGACATGCGTACACCCAGCCAAACACTAAGAAACGCCGGGAATCCTCGATCTTTCGATTTCGCTAAGCATTGACGGATCAATCGCTGCAGCACCACGATACCAGTTTTATCGTATTGAGAGTGTGTAGTTACATAGAATAAAGGATTTTGACACCCGTACAGCCAGCCAAAGTCTCAGAAACCGCGGGAATCCTCGATCTTTCGATTTCGCTAAGCATTGACGGATCAATCGCTGCAGCACCACGATACCAGTTTTATCGTATTGAGAGTGTGTAGTTACATAGAATAAAGGATTTTGACACCCGTACAGCCAACCAAAGTCTAAGAAACGGCGGGAATCTTCGATCTTTCGATTTCGCTAAGCATCGACGTATCAATCGCTGCAGCACCACGATACCCGTTTTATCGTATATTAAAAGTGTAGTTGCATGAAATAAAGAATTTTGACATGCGTAAACCCAGCCAAACACTAAGAAACGCCGGGAATCCTCGGTCTCTCGATGTCGCTAAGCATCGACGTATCAATCGCTGCAGCACCACGATACCCGTTTTATCGTATTGTAAGTGTGTAGTTGTATAAAATAACGAATTTTGACATGCGTACAGCCAGCCAAACACTAAGAAACGCCGGGAATCCTCTATCTCTCGATGTCGCTAAGCATCGACGTATCAATCGCTGCAGCACCACGATACGCGTTTTATCGTATTGCAAGTGTGTAGTTGCATGAAATAAAAAATTTTCACACCCGTACACCCAGTCAAACTCTCAGAAACGCCGGGAATCCTCGATCTCTCGATTTCGCTAAGCATCGATGTATCAATCGCTGCAGCACCACGATACCCGTTTTATTGTATTGTAAGTCTTCAGTTGCATGAAATCAAGAATTTTGACATGCGTACACCCAGCCAAACTCTCATAAACGCCGGGAATCATCGATCTCTCGATGTCGCTAAGCATCGACGTATCAATCGCTGCAGCACCACGATACGCGTTTTATCGTATTGCAAGTGTGTAGTTGCATGAAATAGAGAATTTTCACACCCGTACACCCAGTCAAACTCTCGGAAACGCCGGGAATCCTCGATCTCTCGATTTCACTAAGCATCGACGGATCAATCGCTGCAGCACCACGATACCCGTTTTATCGTATTGTAAGTGTGTAGTTGCATGAAATAAAGAATTTTGACATGCGTACACCCAGCCAAACACTAAGAAACGCCGGGAATCCTCGATCGCTCGATGTCGATAAGCATCGACGTATCAATCGCTGCAGCACCACGATACCAGTGTTATCGTATTGAGAGTGTGTAGTTACATAGAATAAAGGATTTTGACACCCGTACAGCCAGCCAAAGTCTCAGAAACCGCGGGAATTCTCGATCTCTCGATGTCGCTAAGCATCGACGTATCAATCGCTGCAGCACCACGATACGCGTTTTATCGAATTGCAAATGTGTAGTTGCATGAAATAGAGAATTTTCACACCCGTACACCCAGTCAAACTCTCAGAAACGCCGGGAATCCTGGATCTCTCGATTTCACTAAGCATCGACGGATCAATCGCTGCAGCACCACGATACCCGTTTTATCGTATTGTAAGTGTGTAGTTGCATGAAATAAGGAATTTTCACACCCGTACACCCAGCCAAACTCTCAGCAACGCCGGGAATCCTCGATCTCTCGATTTCGCTAAGCATCGACGTATCAATCGCTGCAGCACCACGATACCAGTTTTATCGTTTTGAGAGTCTGTAGTTACATAAAATAAAGGATTTTTACACCCGTACAGCCAGCCAAAGTCTAAGAAACGCCGGGAATCCTCGATCTCTCGATGTCGCTAAGCATCGACGTATCAATCGCTGCAGCACCACGATACCAGTTTTATCGTATTGAGAGTGTGTAGTTACATAAAATAAAGGATTTTGTCACCCGTACAGCCAGCCAAAGTCTCAGAAACGGCGGGAATCCTCGATCTTTCGATTTCGCTAAGCATTGACGGATCAATCGCTGCAGCACCACGATACCAGTTTTATCGAATTGAGAGTGTGTAGTTACATAGAATAAAGGATTTTGACACCCGTACAGCCAGCCAAAGTCTAAGAAACGCCGGGAATCCTCGATCTCTCGATGTCGCTAAGCATCGACGTATCAATCGCTGCTGCACCACGATACGCATTTTATCGTATTGCAAGTGTGTAGTTGCATGAAATAGAGAATTTTCACGCCCGTACACCCAGTCAAACTCTCAGAAACGCCGGGAATCCTCGATCTCTCGATTTCACTAAGCATCGACGGATCAATCGCTGCAGCACCACGATACCAGTTTTATCGTATTGAGAGTGTGTAGTCGCATGAAATTAAGAATTTTGACACCCGTACACCCAGTCAAACTCTCAGAAACGGCGGGAATCCTCGATCTCTCGATTTCGCTAAGCATCTATGTATCAATCGCTGCAGCACCACGATACCCGTTTTATTGTATTGTAAGTCTTCAGTTGCATGAAATCAAGAATTTTGACATGCGTACACCCAGCCAAACTCTCATAAACGCCGGGAATCATCGATTTCTCGATGTCGCTAAGCATCGACGTATAAATCGCTGCAGCACCACGATACGCGTTTTATCGTATTGGAAGTGTGTAGTTGCATGAAATAGAGAATTTTCACACCCGTACACCCAGTCAAACTCTCAGAAACGCCGGGAATCTCGATCTCTCGATTTCACTAAGAATCGACGGATCAATCGCTGCAGCACCACGATACCCGTTTTATCGTATTGTAAGTGTGTAGTTGCATGAAATAATGAATTTTGACATGCGTACACCCAGCCAAACACTAAGAAACGCCGGGAATCCTCGATCGCTCGACGTCGCTAAGCATCGACGTATCAATCGCTGCAGCACCACGATACCAGTGTTATCGTATTGAGAGTGTGTAGTTACATAGAATAAAGGATTTTGACACCCGTACAGCCAGCCAAAGTCTAAGAAACCGCGGGAATCCTCGATCTCTCGACGTCGCTAAGCATCGACGTATCAATCGCTGCAGCACCACGATACCAGTTTTATCGTATTGAGAGTGTGTAGTTACATAAAATAAAGGATTTTGTCACCCGTACAGCCAGCCAAAGTCTCAGAAACGGCGGGAATCCTCGATCTTTCGATTTCGCTAAGCATTGACGGATCAATCGCTGCAGCACCACGATACGCGTTTTATCGTATTGCAAGTGTGTAGTTGCATGAAATAGAGAATTTTCACACCCGTACACCCAGTCAAACTCTCAGAAACGCCGGGAATCCTTGATCTCTCGATTTCACTAAGCATCGACGGATCAATCGCTGCAGCACCACGATACCAGTTTTATCGTATTGGGAGTGTGTAGTTGCATGAAATTAAGAATTTTGACACCCGTGCGCCCAGCCAAACTCTCAGAAACGCCGGGAATCCTCGATCTCTCGATGTCGCTAGGCATCGACGTATCAATCGCTGCAGCACCACGATACCCGTTTTATCGTGTTGTAAGAGTAGTTGCATGAAATAAAGAATTTTGACATGCGTGGACCCAGCCAAACACTAAGAAACGCCGGGAATCCTCGATCTCTCGATGTCGCTAAGCATCAACGTATCAATCGCTGCAGCACCACGATACCAGTGTTATCGTATTGAGAGTGAGTAGTTACATAGAATAAAGGATTTTGACACCCGTACAGCCAGTCAAACTCTCAGAAACGCCGGGAATCCTCGATCTCTCGATTTCACTAAGCATCGACGGATCAATCGCTGCAGCACCACGATACCAGTTTTATCGTATTGAGAGTGTGTAGTCGCATGAAATTAAGAATTTTGACACCCGTACACCCAGTCAAACTCTCAGAAACGGCGGGAATCCTCGATCTCTCGATTTCGCTAAGCATCTATGTATCAATCGCTGCAGCACCACGATACCCGTTTTATTGTATTGTAAGTCTTCAGTTGCATGAAATCAAGAATTTTGACATGCGTACACCCAGCCAAACTCTCATAAACGCCGGGAATCATCGATTTCTCGATGTCGCTAAGCATCGACGTATAAATCGCTGCAGCACCACGATACGCGTTTTATCGTATTGGAAGTGTGTAGTTGCATGAAATAGAGAATTTTCACACCCGTACACCCAGTCAAACTCTCAGAAACGCCGGGAATCTCGATCTCTCGATTTCACTAAGAATCGACGGATCAATCGCTGCAGCACCACGATACCCGTTTTATCGTATTGTAAGTGTGTAGTTGCATGAAATAATGAATTTTGACATGCGTACACCCAGCCAAACACTAAGAAACGCCGGGAATCCTCGATCGCTCGACGTCGCTAAGCATCGACGTATCAATCGCTGCAGCACCACGATACCAGTGTTATCGTATTGAGAGTGTGTAGTTACATAGAATAAAGGATTTTGACACCCGTACAGCCAGCCAAAGTCTAAGAAACCGCGGGAATCCTCGATCTCTCGACGTCGCTAAGCATCGACGTATCAATCGCTGCAGCACCACGATACCAGTTTTATCGTATTGAGAGTGGGTAGTTGCATGCAATAAAGAATTTTGTCACCCGTACGCCCAGTCAAACTCTCAGAAACGCCGGGAATCCTCGATCTCTCGATGTCGCTAAGCATCGACGTATCAATCGCTGCAGCACCACGATACGCGTTTTATCGTATTGCAAGTGTGTAGTTGCATGAAATAGAGAATTTTCACACCCGTACACCCAGTCAAACTCTCAGAAACGCCGGGAATCCTTGATCTCTCGATTTCACTAAGCATCGACGGATCAATCGCTGCAGCACCACGATACCAGTTTTATCGTATTGGGAGTGTGTAGTTGCATGAAATTAAGAATTTTGACACCCGTGCGCCCAGCCAAACTCTCAGAAACGCCGGGAATCCTCGATCTCTCGATGTCGCTAGGCATCGACGTATCAATCGCTGCAGCACCACGATACCCGTTTTATCGTGTTGTAAGAGTAGTTGCATGAAATAAAGAATTTTGACATGCGTGGACCCAGCCAAACACTAAGAAACGCCGGGAATCCTCGATCTCTCGATGTCGCTAAGCATCAACGTATCAATCGCTGCAGCACCACGATACCAGTGTTATCGTATTGAGAGTGAGTAGTTACATAGAATAAAGGATTTTGACACCCGTACAGCCAGCCAAAGTCTCAGAAACCGCGGGAATCCTCGATCTTTCGATTTCGCTAAGCATCGACGTATCAATCGCTGCAGCACCACGATACCCGTTTTATCGTATAGTAAAAGTGTAGTTGCACGAAATAAAGAATTTTGACATGCGTAAACCCAGCCAAACACTAAGAAACGCCGGGAATCCTCGGTCTCTCGATGTCGCTAAGCATCGACGTATCAATCGCTGCAGCACCACGATACCAGTTTTATCGTATTGAGAGTGTGTCGTTTCATAGAATAAAGGATTTTGACACCCGTACAGCCAGCCAAAGTCTCAGAAACGGCGGGAATCCGCGATCTTTCGTTTTCGCGGAGCTTCGACGTATCAATCACTGCAGCACCACGATACCCGTTTTATCGTGTTGTAAGTGTGTAGTTGCATGAAATAGAGAATTTTGACATGCGTACACCCAGCTGAACTCTCAGAAACGCCGGGAATCCTCGATCTCTCGATTTCGCTAAGCATCGACGGATCAATCGCTGCAGCACCACGATACCCGTTTTATCGTATTGTAAGTGTGTAGTTGCATGAAATAAGGAATTTTCACACCCGTACACCCAGCCAAACTCTCAGCAACGCCGGGAATCCTCGATCTCTCGATTTCGCTAAGCATCGACGTATCAATCGTTGCAGCACCACGATACCCGTTTTATCGTAATGTAAGTGTGTAGTTGCATGAAATAAAGAATTTTGATATGCGTACACCCAGCCAAACACTAAGAAACGCCGGGAATCCTCGATCGCTCGATGTCGCTAAGCATCGACGTATCAATCGCTGCAGCACCACGATACCAGTGTTATCGTATTGAGAGTGTGTAGTTGCATAGAATAAAGGATTTTGACACCCGTACAGCCAGCCAAAGTCTCAGAAACCGCGGGAATCCTCGATCTTTCGATTTCGCTAAGCATTGGCGAATCAATCGCTGCAGCACCACGATACCAGTTTTATCGTATTGAGAGTGTGTAGTTACATAGAATAAAGAATTTTGTCACCCGTACGTCCAGTCAAACTCTCAGAAACGCCGGGAATCCTCGATCTCTCGATGTCGCTAAGCATCGACGTATCAATCGCTGCAGCACCACGATACACGTTTTATCGTATTGCAAGTGTGTAGTTGCATGAAATAGAGAATATTCACACCCGTACACCCAGTCAAACTCTCAGAAACGCCGGGAATCCTCGATCTCTCGATTTCACTAACCATCGACGGATCAATCGCTGCAGCACCACGATACCCGTTTTATCGTATTGTAAGTGTGTAGTTGCATGAAATAAGGAATTTTCACACCCGTACACCCAGCCAAACTCTCAGCAACGCCGGGAATCCTCGATCTCTCGATTTCGCTAAGCATCGACGTATCAATCGCTGCAGCACCACGATACCCGTTTTATCGTATTGTAAGTGTGTAGTTGCATGAAATAAAGAATTTTGACATGCGTACACCCAGCCAAACACCAAGAAACGCCGGGAATCCTCGATCTTTCGATTTCGCTAAGCATTGACGGATCAATCGCTGCAGCACCACGATACCAGTTTTATCGTATTGAGAGTGTGTAGTTACATAGAATAAAGGATTTTGACACCCGTACAGCCAGCCAAAGTCTCAGAAACCGCGGGAATCCTCGATCTTTCGATTTCGCTAAGCATTGACGGATCAATCGCTGCAGCACCACGATACCAGTTTTATCGTATTGAGAGTGTGTAGTTACATAGAATAAAGGATTTTGACACCCGTACAGCCAACCAAAGTCTAAGAAACGGCGGGAATCTTCGATCTTTCGATTTCGCTAAGCATCGACGTATCAATCGCTGCAGCACCACGATACCCGTTTTATCGTATATTAAAAGTGTAGTTGCATGAAATAAAGAATTTTGACATGCGTAAACCCAGCCAAACACTAAGAAACGCCGGGAATCCTCGGTCTCTCGATGTCGCTAAGCATCGACGTATCAATCGCTGCAGCACCACGATACCCGTTTTATCGTATTGTAAGTGTGTAGTTGTATAAAATAACGAATTTTGACATGCGTACAGCCAGCCAAACACTAAGAAACGCCGGGAATCCTCTATCTCTCGATGTCGCTAAGCATCGACGTATCAATCGCTGCAGCACCACGATACGCGTTTTATCGTATTGCAAGTGTGTAGTTGCATGAAATAAAAAATTTTCACACCCGTACACCCAGTCAAACTCTCAGAAACGCCGGGAATCCTCGATCTCTCGATTTCGCTAAGCATCGATGTATCAATCGCTGCAGCACCACGATACCCGTTTTATTGTATTGTAAGTCTTCAGTTGCATGAAATCAAGAATTTTGACATGCGTACACCCAGCCAAACTCTCATAAACGCCGGGAATCATCGATCTCTCGATGTCGCTAAGCATCGACGTATCAATCGCTGCAGCACCACGATACGCGTTTTATCGTATTGCAAGTGTGTAGTTGCATGAAATAGAGAATTTTCACACCCGTACACCCAGTCAAACTCTCGGAAACGCCGGGAATCCTCGATCTCTCGATTTCACTAAGCATCGACGGATCAATCGCTGCAGCACCACGATACCCGTTTTATCGTATTGTAAGTGTGTAGTTGCATGAAATAAAGAATTTTGACATGCGTACACCCAGCCAAACACTAAGAAACGCCGGGAATCCTCGATCGCTCGATGTCGATAAGCATCGACGTATCAATCGCTGCAGCACCACGATACCAGTGTTATCGTATTGAGAGTGTGTAGTTACATAGAATAAAGGATTTTGACACCCGTACAGCCAGCCAAAGTCTCAGAAACCGCGGGAATTCTCGATCTCTCGATGTCGCTAAGCATCGACGTATCAATCGCTGCAGCACCACGATACGCGTTTTATCGAATTGCAAATGTGTAGTTGCATGAAATAGAGAATTTTCACACCCGTACACCCAGTCAAACTCTCAGAAACGCCGGGAATCCTGGATCTCTCGATTTCACTAAGCATCGACGGATCAATCGCTGCAGCACCACGATACCCGTTTTATCGTATTGTAAGTTTGTAGTTGCATGAAATAAGGAATTTTCACACCCGTACACCCAGCCAAACTCTCAGCAACGCCGGGAATCCTCGATCTCTCGATTTCGCTAAGCATCGACGTATCAATCGCTGCAGCACCACGATACCAGTTTTATCGTTTTGAGAGTCTGTAGTTACATAAAATAAAGGATTTTTACACCCGTACAGCCAGCCAAAGTCTAAGAAACGCCGGGAATCCTCGATCTCTCGATGTCGCTAAGCATCGACGTATCAATCGCTGCAGCACCACGATACCAGTTTTATCGTATTGAGAGTGTGTAGTTACATAAAATAAAGGATTTTGTCACCCGTACAGCCAGCCAAAGTCTCAGAAACGGCGGGAATCCTCGATCTTTCGATTTCGCTAAGCATTGACGGATCAATCGCTGCAGCACCACGATACCAGTTTTATCGAATTGAGAGTGTGTAGTTACATAGAATAAAGGATTTTGACACCCGTACAGCCAGCCAAAGTCTAAGAAACGCCGGGAATCCTCGATCTCTCGATGTCGCTAAGCATCGACGTATCAATCGCTGCTGCACCACGATACGCATTTTATCGTATTGCAAGTGTGTAGTTGCATGAAATAGAGAATTTTCACGCCCGTACACCCAGTCAAACTCTCAGAAACGCCGGGAATCCTCGATCTCTCGATTTCACTAAGCATCGACGGATCAATCGCTGCAGCACCACGATACCAGTTTTATCGTATTGAGAGTGTGTAGTCGCATGAAATTAAGAATTTTGACACCCGTACACCCAGTCAAACTCTCAGAAACGGCGGGAATCCTCGATCTCTCGATTTCGCTAAGCATCTATGTATCAATCGCTGCAGCACCACGATACCCGTTTTATTGTATTGTAAGTCTTCAGTTGCATGAAATCAAGAATTTTGACATGCGTACACCCAGCCAAACTCTCATAAACGCCGGGAATCATCGATTTCTCGATGTCGCTAAGCATCGACGTATCAATCGCTGCAGCACCACGATACGCGTTTTATCGTATTGGAAGTGTGTAGTTGCATGAAATAGAGAATTTTCACACCCGTACACCCAGTCAAACTCTCAGAAACGCCGGGAATCTCGATCTCTCGATTTCACTAAGAATCGACGGATCAATCGCTGCAGCACCACGATACCCGTTTTATCGTATTGTAAGTGTGTAGTTGCATGAAATAATGAATTTTGACATGCGTACACCCAGCCAAACACTAAGAAACGCCGGGAATCCTCGATCGCTCGACGTCGCTAAGCATCGACGTATCAATCGCTGCAGCACCACGATACCAGTGTTATCGTATTGAGAGTGTGTAGTTACATAGAATAAAGGATTTTGACACCCGTACAGCCAGCCAAAGTCTAAGAAACCGCGGGAATCCTCGATCTCTCGACGTCGCTAAGCATCGACGTATCAATCGCTGCAGCACCACGATACCAGTTTTATCGTATTGAGAGTGGGTAGTTGCATGCAATAAAATATTTTGTCACCCGTACGCCCAGTCAAACTCTCAGAAACGCCGGGAATCCTCGATCTCTCGATGTCGCTAAGCATCGACGTATCAATCGCTGCAGCACCACGATACGCGTTTTATCGTATTGCAAGTGTGTAGTTGCATGAAATAGAGAATTTTCACACCCGTACACCCAGTCAAACTCTCAGAAACGCCGGGAATCCTTGATCTCTCGATTTCACTAAGCATCGACAGATCAATCGCTGCAGCACCACGATACCAGTTTTATCGTATTGGGAGTGTGTAGTTGCATGAAATTAAGAATTTTGACACCCGTGCGCCCAGCCAAACTCTCAGAAACGCCGGGAATCCTCGATCTCTCGATGTCGCTAGGCATCGACGTATCAATCGCTGCAGCACCACGATACCCGTTTTATCGTGTTGTAAGAGTAGTTGCATGAAATAAAGAATTTTGACATGCGTGGACCCAGCCAAACACTAAGAAACGCCGGGAATCCTCGATCTCTCGATGTCGCTAAGCATCGACGTATCAATCGCTGCAGCACCACGATACGCGTTTTATCGTATTGGAAGTGTGTAGTTGCATGAAATAGAGAATTTTCACACCCGTACACCCAGTCAAACTCTCAGAAACGCCGGGAATCTCGATCTCTCGATTTCACTAAGAATCGACGGATCAATCGCTGCAGCACCACGATACCCGTTTTATCGTATTGTAAGTGTGTAGTTGCATGAAATAATGAATTTTGACATGCGTACACCCAGCCAAACACTAAGAAACGCCGGGAATCCTCGATCGCTCGACGTCGCTAAGCATCGACGTATCAATCGCTGCAGCACCACGATACCAGTGTTATCGTATTGAGAGTGTGTAGTTACATAGAATAAAGGATTTTGACACCCGTACAGCCAGCCAAAGTCTAAGAAACCGCGGGAATCCTCGATCTCTCGACGTCGCTAAGCATCGACGTATCAATCGCTGCAGCACCACGATACCAGTTTTATCGTATTGAGAGTGGGTAGTTGCATGCAATAAAGAATTTTGTCACCCGTACGCCCAGTCAAACTCTCAGAAACGCCGGGAATCCTCGATCTCTCGATGTCGCTAAGCATCGACGTATCAATCGCTGCAGCACCACGATACGCGTTTTATCGTATTGCAAGTGTGTAGTTGCATGAAATAGAGAATTTTCACACTCGTACACCCAGTCAAACTCTCAGAAACGCCGGGAATCCTTGATCTCTCGATTTCACTAAGCATCGACGGATCAATCGCTGCAGCACCACGATACCAGTTTTATCGTATTGGGAGTGTGTAGTTGCATGGAATTAAGAATTTTGACACCCGTGCGCCCAGCCAAACTCTCAGAAACGCCGGGAATCCTCGATCTCTCGATGTCGCTAGGCATCGACGTATCAATCGCTGCAGCACCACGATACCCGTTTTATCGTGTTGTAAGAGTAGTTGCATGAAATAAAGAATTTTGACATGCGTGGACCCAGCCAAACACTAAGAAACGCCGGGAATCCTCGATCTCTCGATGTCGCTAAGCATCGACGTATCAATCGCTGCAGCACCACGATACCAGTTTTATCGTATTGAGAGTGTGTAGTTACATAGAATAAAGGATTTTGACACCCGTACAGCCAGCCAAAGTCTCAGAAACCGCGGGAATCCTCGATCTTTCGATTTCGCTAAGCATCGACGTATCAATCGCTGCAGCACCACGATACCCGTTTTATCGTGTAGTAAGTGTATAGTTGCATGAAATAAAGAATTTTGACATGCGTAAACCCAGCCAAACCCTACGAAACGCCGGGAATCCTCGGTCTCTCGATGTCGCTAAGCATCGACGTATCAATCCCTGCAGCACCACGATACCCGTTTTATCGTGTTGTAAGAGTAGTTGCATGAAATAAAGAATTTTGACATGCGTGGACCCAGCCAAACACTAAGAAACGCCGGGAATCCTCGATCTCTCGATGTCGCTAAGCATCGACGTATCAATCGCTGCAGCACCACGATACCAGTGTTATCGTATTGAGAGTGAGTAGTTACATAGAATAAAGGATTTTGACACCCGTACAGCCAGCCAAAGTCTCAGAAACCGCGGGAATCCTCGATCTTTCGATTTCGCTAAGCATCGACGTATCAATCGCTGCAGCACCACGATACCCGTTTTATCGTATAGTAAAAGTGTAGTTGCACGAAATAAAGAATTTTGACATGCGTAAACCCAGCCAAACACTAAGAAACGCCGGGAATCCTCGGTCTCTCGATGTCGCTAAGCATCGACGTATCAATCGCTGCAGCACCACGATACCAGTTTTATCGTATTGAGAGTGTGTCGTTTCATAGAATAAAGGATTTTGACACCCGTACAGCCAGCCAAAGTCTCAGAAACGGCGGGAATCCGCGATCTTTCGTTTTCGCGGAGCTTCGACGTATCAATCACTGCAGCACCACGATACCCGTTTTATCGTGTTGTAAGTGTGTAGTTGCATAAAATAGAGAATTTTGACATGCGTACACCCAGCTGAACTCTCAGAAACGCCGGGAATCCTCGATCTCTCGATTTCGCTAAGCATCGACGGATCAATCGCTGCAGCACCACGATACCCGTTTTATCGTATTGTAAGTGTGTAGTTGCATGAAATAAGGAATTTTCACACCCGTACACCCAGCCAAACTCTCAGCAACGCCGGGAATCCTCGATCTCTCGATTTCGCTAAGCATCGACGTATCAATCGCTGCAGCACCACGATACCCGTTTTATCGTATAGTAAGTGTGTAGTTGCATGAAATAAAGAATTTTGACATGCGTACACCCAGCCAAACACTAAGAAACGCCGGGAATCCTCGATCTTTCGATTTCGCTAAGCATTGACGGATCAATCGCTGCAGCACCACGATACCCGTTTTATCGTATTGTAAGTGTGTAGTTGCATGAAATAAAGAATTTTGACATGCGTACACCCAGCCAAACACTAAGAAACGCCGGGAATCCTCGATCGCTCGATGTCGATAAGCATCGACGTATCAATCGCTGCAGCACCACGATACCAGTGTTATCGTATTGAGAGTGTGTAGTTACATAGAATAAAGGATTTTGACACCCGGACAGCCAGCCAAAGTCTCAGAAACCGCGGGAATCCTCGATCTTTCGATTTCGCTAAGCATTGGCGGATCAATCGCTGCAGCACCACGATACCAGTTTTATCGTATTGAGAGTGTGTAGTTACATAGAATAAAGAATTTTGTCACCCGTACGTCCAGTCAAACTCTCAGAAACGCCGGGAATCCTCGATCTCTCGATGTCGCTAAGCATCGACGTATCAATCGCTGCAGCACCACGATACACGTTTTATCGTATTGCAAGTGTGTAGTTGCATGAAATAGAGAATATTCACACCCGTACACCCAGTCAAACTCTCAGAAACGCCGGGAATCCTCGATCTCTCGATTTCACTAACCATCGACGGATCAATCGCTGCAGCACCACGATACCCGTTTTATCGTATTGTAAGTGTGTAGTTGCATGAAATAAGGAATTTTCACACCCGTACACCCAGCCAAACTCTCAGCAACGCCGGGAATCCTCGATCTCTCGATTTCGCTAAGCATCGACGTATCAATCGCTGCAGCACCACGATACCCGTTTTATCGTATTGTAAGTGTGTAGTTGCATGAAATAAAGAATTTTGACATGCGTACACCCAGCCAAACACTAAGAAACGCCGGGAATCCTCGATCGCTCGATGTCGCTAAGCATCGACGTATCAATCGCTGCAGCACCACGATACCAGTGTTATCGTATTGAGAGTGTGTAGTTACATAGAATAAAGGATTTTGACACCCGTACAGCCAGCCAAAGTCTCAGAAACCGCGGGAATCCTCGATGTTTCGATTTCGCTAAGCATTGACGGATCAATCGCTGCAGCACCACGATACCAGTTTTATCGTATTGAGAGTGTGTAGTTACATAGAATAAAGGATTTTGACACCCGTACAGCCAACCAAAGTCTAAGAAACGGCGGGAATCTTCGATCTCTCGATTTCGCTAAGCATCGACGTATCAATCGCTGCAGCACCACGATACCCGTTTTATCGTATAGTAAAAGTGTAGTTGCATGAAATAAAGAATTTTGACATGCGTAAACCCAGCCAAACACTAAGAAACGCCGGGAATCCTCGGTCTCTCGATGTCTCTAAGCATCGACGTATCAATCGCTGCAGCACCACGATACCCGTTTTATCGTATTGTAAGTGTGTAGTTGTATGAAATAACGAATTTTGACATGCGTACAGCCAGCCAAACACTAAGAAACGCCGGGAATCCTCTATCTCTCGATGTCGCTAAGCATCGACGTATCAATCGCTGCAGCACCACGATACCCGTTTTATCGTATTGTAAGTGTGTAGTTGCATGAAATAAGGAATTTTCACACCCGTACACCCAGCCAAACTCTCAGCAACGCCGGGAATCCTCGATCTCTCGATTTCGCTAAGCATCGACGTATCAATCGCTGCAGCACCACGATACCAGTTTTATCGTTTTGAGAGTCTGTAGTTACATAAAATAAAGGATTTTGACACCCGTACAGCCAGCCAAAGTCTAAGAAACGCCGGGAATCCTCGATCTCTCGATGTCGCTAAGCATCGACGTATCAATCGCTGCAGCACCACGATACCAGTTTTATCGTATTGAGAGTGTGTAGTTACATAAAATAAAGGATTTTGTCACCCGTACAGCCAGCCAAAGTCTCAGAAACGGCGGGAATCCTCGATCTTTCGATTTCGCTAAGCATTGACGGATCAATCGCTGCAGCACCACGATACCAGTTTTATCGAATTGAGAGTGTGTAGTTACATAGAATAAAGGATTTTGACACCCGTACAGCCAGCCAAAGTCTAAGAAACGCCGGGAATCCTCGATCTCTCGATGTCGCTAAGCATCGACGTATCAATCGCTGCTGCACCACGATACGCATTTTATCGTATTGCAAGTGTATAGTTGCATGAAATAGAGAATTTTCACGCCCGTACACCCAGTCAAACTCTCAGAAACGCCGGGAATCCTCGATCTCTCGATTTCACTAAGCATCGACGGATCAATCGCTGCAGCACCACGATACCAGTTTTATCGTATTGAGAGTGTGTAGTCGCATGAAATTAAGAATTTTGACACCCGTACACCCAGTCAAACTCTCAGAAACGCCGGGAATCCTCGATCTCTTGATTTCGCTAAGCATCTATGTATCAATCGCTGCAGCACCACGATACCCGTTTTATTGTATTGTAAGTCTTCAGTTGCATGAAATCAAGAATTTTGACATGCGTACACCCAGCCAAACTCTCATAAACGCCGGGAATCATCGATTTCTCGATGTCGCTAAGCATCGACGTATCAATCGCTGCAGCACCACGATACGCGTTTTATCGTATTGGAAGTGTGTAGTTGCATGAAATAGAGAATTTTCACACCCGTACACCCAGTCAAACTCTCAGAAACGCCGGGAATCTCGATCTCTCGATTTCACTAAGAATCGACGGATCAATCGCTGCAGCACCACGATACCCGTTTTATCGTATTGTAAGTGTGTAGTTGCATGAAATAATGAATTTTGACATGCGTACACCCAGCCAAACACTAAGAAACGCCGGGAATCCTCGATCGCTCGACGTCGCTAAGCATCGACGTATCAATCGCTGCAGCACCACGATACCAGTGTTATCGTATTAAGAGTGTGTAGTTACATAGAATAAAGGATTTTGACACCCGTACAGCCAGCCAAAGTCTAAGAAACCGCGGGAATCCTCGATCTCTCGACGTCGCTAAGCATCGACGTATCAATCGCTGCAGCACCACGATACCAGTTTTATCGTATTGAGAGTGGGTAGTTGCATGCAATAAAGAATTTTGTCACCCGTACGCCCAGTCAAACTCTCAGAAACGCCGGGAATCCTCGATCTCTCGATGTCGCTAAGCATCGACGTATCAATCGCTGCAGCACCACGATACGCGTTTTATCGTATTGCAAGTGTGTAGTTGCATGAAATAGAGAATTTTCACACCCGTACACCCAGTCAAACTCTCAGAAACGCCGGGAATCCTTGATCTCTCGATTTCACTAAGCATCGACGGATCAATCGCTGCAGCACCACGATACCAGTTTTATCGTATTGGGAGTGTGTAGTTGCATGGAATTAAGAATTTTGACACCCGTGCGCCCAGCGAAACTCTCAGAAACGCCGGGAATCCTCGATCTCTCGATGTCGCTAGGCATCGACGTATCAATCGCTGCAGCACCACGATACCCGTTTTATCGTGTTGTAAGAGTAGTTGCATGAAATAAAGAATTTTGACATGCGTGGACCCAGCCAAACACTAAGAAACGCCGGGAATCCTCGATCTCTCGATGTCGCTAAGCATCGACGTATCAATCGCTGCAGCACCACGATACCAGTTTTATCGTATTGAGAGTGTGTAGTTACATAGAATAAAGGATTTTGACACCCGTACAGCCAGCCAAAGTCTCAGAAACCGCGGGAATCCTCGATCTTTCGATTTCGCTAAGCATCGACGTATCAATCGCTGCAGCACCACGATACCCGTTTTATCGTGTAGTAAGTGTATAGTTGCATGAAATAAAGAATTTTGACATGCGTAAACCCAGCCAAACCCTACGAAACGCCGGGAATCCTCGGTCTCTCGATGTCGCTAAGCATCGACGTATCAATCCCTGCAGCACCACGATACCCGTTTTATCGTGTTGTAAGAGTAGTTGCATGAAATAAAGAATTTTGACATGCGTGGACCCAGCCAAACACTAAGAAACGCCGGGAATCCTCGATCTCTCGATGTCGCTAAGCATCGACGTATCAATCGCTGCAGCACCACGATACCAGTGTTATCGTATTGAGAGTGAGTAGTTACATAGAATAAAGGATTTTGACACCCGTACAGCCAGCCAAAGTCTCAGAAACCGCGGGAATCCTCGATCTTTCGATTTCGCTAAGCATCGACGTATCAATCGCTGCAGCACCACGATACCCGTTTTATCGTATAGTAAAAGTGTAGTTGCACGAAATAAAGAATTTTGACATGCGTAAACCCAGCCAAACACTAAGAAACGCCGGGAATCCTCGGTCTCTCGATGTCGCTAAGCATCGACGTATCAATCGCTGCAGCACCACGATACCAGTTTTATCGTATTGAGAGTGTGTCGTTTCATAGAATAAGAGATTTTGACACCCGTACAGCCAGCCAAAGTCTCAGAAACGGCGGGAATCCGCGATCTTTCGTTTTCGCGGAGCTTCGACGTATCAATCACTGCAGCACCACGATACCCGTTTTATCGTGTTGTAAGTGTGTAGTTGCATGAAATAGAGAATTTTGACATGCGTACACCCAGCTGAACTCTCAGAAACGCCGGGAATCCTCGATCTCTCGATTTCGCTAAGCATCGACGGATCAATCGCTGCAGCACCACGATACCCGTTTTATCGTATTGTAAGTGTGTAGTTGCATGAAATAAGGAATTTTCACACCCGTACACCCAGCCAAACTCTCAGCAACGCCGGGAATCCTCGATCTCTCGATTTCGCTAAGCATCGACGTATCAATCGCTGCAGCACCACGATACCCGTTTTATCGTATTGTAAGTGTGTAGTTGCATGAAATAAAGAATTTTGACATGCGTACACCCAGCCAAACACTAAGAAACGCCGGGAATCCTCGATCTTTCGATTTCGCTAAGCATTGACGGATCAATCGCTGCAGCACCACGATACCCGTTTTATCGTATTGTAAGTGTGTAGTTGCATGAAATAAAGAATTTTGACATGCGTACACCCAGCCAAACACTAAGAAACGCCGGGAATCCTCGATCGCTCGATGTCGATAAGCATCGACGTATCAATCGCTGCAGCACCACGATACCAGTGTTATCGTATTGAGAGTGTGTAGTTACATAGAATAAAGGATTTTGACACCCGGACAGCCAGCCAAAGTCTCAGAAACCGCGGGAATCCTCGATCTTTCGATTTCGCTAAGCATCGACGTATCAATCGCTGCAGCACCACGATACCAGTGTTATCGTATTGAGAGTGAGTAGTTACATAGAATAAAGGATTTTGACACCCGTACAGCCAGCCAAAGTCTCAGAAACCGCGGGAATCCTCGATCTTTCGATTTCGCTAAGCATCGACGTATCAATCGCTGCAGCACCACGATACCCGTTTTATCGTATAGTAAAAGTGTAGTTGCACGAAATAAAGAATTTTGACATGCGTAAACCCAGCCAAACACTAAGAAACGCCGGGAATCCTCGGTCTCTCGATGTCGCTAAGCATCGACGTATCAATCGCTGCAGCACCACGATACCAGTTTTATCGTATTGAGAGTGTGTCGTTTCATAGAATAAGAGATTTTGACACCCGTACAGCCAGCCAAAGTCTCAGAAACGGCGGGAATCCGCGATCTTTCGTTTTCGCGGAGCTTCGACGTATCAATCACTGCAGCACCACGATACCCGTTTTATCGTGTTGTAAGTGTGTAGTTGCATGAAATAGAGAATTTTGACATGCGTACACCCAGCTGAACTCTCAGAAACGCCGGGAATCCTCGATCTCTCGATTTCGCTAAGCATCGACGGATCAATCGCTGCAGCACCACGATACCCGTTTTATCGTATTGTAAGTGTGTAGTTGCATGAAATAAGGAATTTTCACACCCGTACACCCAGCCAAACTCTCAGCAACGCCGGGAATCCTCGATCTCTCGATTTCGCTAAGCATCGACGTATCAATCGCTGCAGCACCACGATACCCGTTTTATCGTATTGTAAGTGTGTAGTTGCATGAAATAAAGAATTTTGACATGCGTACACCCAGCCAAACACTAAGAAACGCCGGGAATCCTCGATCTTTCGATTTCGCTAAGCATTGACGGATCAATCGCTGCAGCACCACGATACCCGTTTTATCGTATTGTAAGTGTGTAGTTGCATGAAATAAAGAATTTTGACATGCGTACACCCAGCCAAACACTAAGAAACGCCGGGAATCCTCGATCGCTCGATGTCGATAAGCATCGACGTATCAATCGCTGCAGCACCACGATACCAGTGTTATCGTATTGAGAGTGTGTAGTTACATAGAATAAAGGATTTTGACACCCGGACAGCCAGCCAAAGTCTCAGAAACCGCGGGAATCCTCGATCTTTCGATTTCGCTAAGCATTGGCGGATCAATCGCTGCAGCACCACGATACCAGTTTTATCGTATTGAGAGTGTGTAGTTACATAGAATAAAGAATTTTGTCACCCGTACGTCCAGTCAAACTCTCAGAAACGCCGGGAATCCTCGATCTCTCGATGTCGCTAAGCATCGACGTATCAATCGCTGCAGCACCACGATACACGTTTTATCGTATTGCAAGTGTGTAGTTGCATGAAATAGAGAATATTCACACCCGTACACCCAGTCAAACTCTCAGAAACGCCGGGAATCCTCGATCTCTCGATTTCACTAACCATCGACGGATCAATCGCTGCAGCACCACGATACCCGTTTTATCGTATTGTAAGTGTGTAGTTGCATGAAATAAGGAATTTTCACACCCGTACACCCAGCCAAACTCTCAGCAACGCCGGGAATCCTCGATCTCTCGATTTCGCTAAGCATCGACGTATCAATCGCTGCAGCACCACGATACCCGTTTTATCGTATTGTAAGTGTGTAGTTGCATGAAATAAAGAATTTTGACATGCGTACACCCAGCCAAACACTAAGAAACGCCGGGAATCCTCGATCGCTCGATGTCGCTAAGCATCGACGTATCAATCGCTGCAGCACCACGATACCAGTGTTATCGTATTGAGAGTGTGTAGTTACATAGAATAAAGGATTTTGACACCCGTACAGCCAGCCAAAGTCTCAGAAACCGCGGGAATCCTCGATGTTTCGATTTCGCTAAGCATTGACGGATCAATCGCTGCAGCACCACGATACCAGTTTTATCGTATTGAGAGTGTGTAGTTACATAGAATAAAGGATTTTGACACCCGTACAGCCAACCAAAGTCTAAGAAACGGCGGGAATCTTCGATCTCTCGATTTCGCTAAGCATCGACGTATCAATCGCTGCAGCACCACGATACCCGTTTTATCGTATAGTAAAAGTGTAGTTGCATGAAATAAAGAATTTTGACATGCGTAAACCCAGCCAAACACTAAGAAACGCCGGGAATCCTCGGTCTCTCGATGTCTCTAAGCATCGACGTATCAATCGCTGCAGCACCACGATACCCGTTTTATCGTATTGTAAGTGTGTAGTTGTATGAAATAACGAATTTTGACATGCGTACAGCCAGCCAAACACTAAGAAACGCCGGGAATCCTCTATCTCTCGATGTCGCTAAGCATCGACGTATCAATCGCTGCAGCACCACGATACCCGTTTTATCGTATTGTAAGTGTGTAGTTGCATGAAATAAGGAATTTTCACACCCGTACACCCAGCCAAACTCTCAGCAACGCCGGGAATCCTCGATCTCTCGATTTCGCTAAGCATCGACGTATCAATCGCTGCAGCACCACGATACCAGTTTTATCGTTTTGAGAGTCTGTAGTTACATAAAATAAAGGATTTTGACACCCGTACAGCCAGCCAAAGTCTAAGAAACGCCGGGAATCCTCGATCTCTCGATGTCGCTAAGCATCGACGTATCAATCGCTGCAGCACCACGATACCAGTTTTATCGTATTGAGAGTGTGTAGTTACATAAAATAAAGGATTTTGTCACCCGTACAGCCAGCCAAAGTCTCAGAAACGGCGGGAATCCTCGATCTTTCGATTTCGCTAAGCATTGACGGATCAATCGCTGCAGCACCACGATACCAGTTTTATCGAATTGAGAGTGTGTAGTTACATAGAATAAAGGATTTTGACACCCGTACAGCCAGCCAAAGTCTAAGAAACGCCGGGAATCCTCGATCTCTCGATGTCGCTAAGCATCGACGTATCAATCGCTGCTGCACCACGATACGCATTTTATCGTATTGCAAGTGTGTAGTTGCATGAAATAGAGAATTTTCACGCCCGTACACCCAGTCAAACTCTCAGAAACGCCGGGAATCCTCGATCTCTCGATTTCACTAAGCATCGACGGATCAATCGCTGCAGCACCACGATACCAGTTTTATCGTATTGAGAGTGTGTAGTCGCATGAAATTAAGAATTTTGACACCCGTACACCCAGTCAAACTCTCAGAAACGCCGGGAATCCTCGATCTCTCGATTTCGCTAAGCATCTATGTATCAATCGCTGCAGCACCACGATACCCGTTTTATTGTATTGTAAGTCTTCAGTTGCATGAAATCAAGAATTTTGACATGCGTACACCCAGCCAAACTCTCATGAACGCCGGGAATCATCGATTTCTCGATGTCGCTAAGCATCGACGTATCAATCGCTGCAGCACCACGATACGCGTTTTATCGTATTGGAAGTGTGTAGTTGCATGAAATAGAGAATTTTCACACCCGTACACCCAGTCAAACTCTCAGAAACGCCGGGAATCTCGATCTCTCGATTTCACTAAGAATCGACGGATCAATCGCTGCAGCACCACGATACCCGTTTTATCGTATTGTAAGTGTGTAGTTGCATGAAATAATGAATTTTGACATGCGTACACCCAGCCAAACACTAAGAAACGCCGGGAATCCTCGATCGCTCGACGTCGCTAAGCATCGACGTATCAATCGCTGCAGCACCACGATACCAGTGTTATCGTATTGAGAGTGTGTAGTTACATAGAATAAAGGATTTTGACACCCGTACAGCCAGCCAAAGTCTAAGAAACCGCGGGAATCCTCGATCTCTCGACGTCGCTAAGCATCGACGTATCAATCGCTGCAGCACCACGATACCAGTTTTATCGTATTGAGAGTGGGTAGTTGCATGCAATAAAATATTTTGTCACCCGTACGCCCAGTCAAACTCTCAGAAACGCCGGGAATCCTCGATCTCTCGATGTCGCTAAGCATCGACGTATCAATCGCTGCAGCACCACGATACGCGTTTTATCGTATTGCAAGTGTGTAGTTGCATGAAATAGAGAATTTTCACACCCGTACACCCAGTCAAACTCTCAGAAACGCCGGGAATCCTTGATCTCTCGATTTCACTAAGCATCGACGGATCAATCGCTGCAGCACCACGATACCAGTTTTATCGTATTGGGAGTGTGTAGTTGCATGAAATTAAGAATTTTGACACCCGTGCGCCCAGCCAAACTCTCAGAAACGCCGGGAATCCTCGATCTCTCGATGTCGCTAGGCATCGACGTATCAATCGCTGCAGCACCACGATACCCGTTTTATCGTGTTGTAAGAGTAGTTGCATGAAATAAAGAATTTTGACATGCGTGGACCCAGCCAAACACTAAGAAACGCCGGGAATCCTCGATCTCTCGATGTCGCTAAGCATCGACGTATCAATCGCTGCAGCACCACGATACGCGTTTTATCGTATTGGAAGTGTGTAGTTGCATGAAATAGAGAATTTTCACACCCGTACACCCAGTCAAACTCTCAGAAACGCCGGGAATCTCGATCTCTCGATTTCACTAAGAATCGACGGATCAATCGCTGCAGCACCACGATACCCGTTTCATCGTATTGTAAGTGTGTAGTTGCATGAAATAATGAATTTTGACATGCGTACACCCAGCCAAACACTAAGAAACGCCGGGAATCCTCGATCGCTCGACGTCGCTAAGCATCGACGTATCAATCGCTGCAGCACCACGATACCAGTGTTATCGTATCGAGAGTGTGTAGTTACATAGAATAAAGGATTTTGACACCCGTACAGCCAGCCAAAGTCTAAGAAACCGCGGGAATCCTCGATCTCTCGACGTCGCTAAGCATCGACGTATCAATCGCTGCAGCACCACGATACCAGTTTTATCGTATTGAGAGTGGGTAGTTGCATGCAATAAAGAATTTTGTCACCCGTACGCCCAGTCAAACTCTCAGAAACGCCGGGAATCCTCGATCTCTCGATGTCGCTAAGCATCGACGTATCAATCGCTGCAGCACCACGATACGCGTTTTATCGTATTGCAAGTGTGTAGTTGCATGAAATAGAGAATTTTCACACCCGTACACCCAGTCAAACTCTCAGAAACGCCGGGAATCCTTGATCTCTCGATTTCACTAAGCATCGACGGATCAATCGCTGCAGCACCACGATACCAGTTTTATCGTATTGGGAGTGTGTAGTTGCATGGAATTAAGAATTTTGACACCCGTGCGCCCAGCCAAACTCTCAGAAACGCCGGGAATCCTCGATCTCTCGATGTCGCTAGGCATCGACGTATCAATCGCTGCAGCACCACGATACCCGTTTTATCGTGTTGTAAGAGTAGTTGCATGAAATAAAGAATTTTGACATGCGTGGACCCAGCCAAACACTAAGAAACGCCGGGAATCCTCGATCTCTCGATGTCGCTAAGCATCGACGTATCAATCGCTGCAGCACCACGATACCAGTTTTATCGTATTGAGAGTGTGTAGTTACATAGAATAAAGGATTTTGACACCCGTACAGCCAGCCAAAGTCTCAGAAACCGCGGGAATCCTCGATCTTTCGATTTCGCTAAGCATCGACGTATCAATCGCTGCAGCACCACGATACCCGTTTTATCGTGTAGTAAGTGTATAGTTGCATGAAATAAAGAATTTTGACATGCGTAAACCCAGCCAAACCCTACGAAACGCCGGGAATCCTCGGTCTCTCGATGTCGCTAAGCATCGACGTATCAATCCCTGCAGCACCACGATACCCGTTTTATCGTGTTGTAAGAGTAGTTGCATGAAATAAAGAATTTTGACATGCGTGGACCCAGCCAAACACTAAGAAACGCCGGGAATCCTCGATCTCTCGATGTCGCTAAGCATCGACGTATCAATCGCTGCAGCACCACGATACCAGTGTTATCGTATTGAGAGTGAGTAGTTACATAGAATAAAGGATTTTGACACCCGTACAGCCAGCCAAAGTCTCAGAAACCGCGGGAATCCTCGATCTTTCGATTTCGCTAAGCATCGACGTATCAATCGCTGCAGCACCACGATACCCGTTTTATCGTATAGTAAAAGTGTAGTTGCACGAAATAAAGAATTTTGACATGCGTAAACCCAGCCAAACACTAAGAAACGCCGGGAATCCTCGGTCTCTCGATGTCGCTAAACATCGACGTATCAATCGCTGCAGCACCACGATACCAGTTTTATCGTATTGAGAGTGTGTCGTTTCATAGAATAAAGGATTTTGACACCCGTACAGCCAGCCAAAGTCTCAGAAACGGCGGGAATCCGCGATCTTTCGTTTTCGCGGAGCTTCGACGTATCAATCACTGCAGCACCACGATACCCGTTTTATCGTGTTGTAAGTGTGTAGTTGCATAAAATAGAGAATTTTGACATGCGTACACCCAGCTGAACTCTCAGAAACGCCGGGAATCCTCGATCTCTCGATTTCGCTAAGCATCGACGGATCAATCGCTGCAGCACCACGATACCCGTTTTATCGTATTGTAAGTGTGTAGTTGCATGAAATAAGGAATTTTCACACCCGTACACCCAGCCAAACTCTCAGCAACGCCGGGAATCCTCGATCTCTCGATTTCGCTAAGCATCGACGTATCAATCGCTGCAGCACCACGATACCCGTTTTATCGTATAGTAAGTGTGTAGTTGCATGAAATAAAGAATTTTGACATGCGTACACCCAGCCAAACACTAAGAAACGCCGGGAATCCTCGATCTTTCGATTTCGCTAAGCATTGACGGATCAATCGCTGCAGCACCACGATACCCGTTTTATCGTATTGTAAGTGTGTAGTTGCATGAAATAAAGAATTTTGACATGCGTACACCCAGCCAAACACTAAGAAACGCCGGGAATCCTCGATCGCTCGATGTCGATAAGCATCGACGTATCAATCGCTGCAGCACCACGATACCAGTGTTATCATATTGAGAGTGTGTAGTTACATAGAATAAAGGATTTTGACACCCGGACAGCCAGCCAAAGTCTCAGAAACCGCGGGAATCCTCGATCTTTCGATTTCGCTAAGCATTGGCGGATCAATCGCTGCAGCACCACGATACCAGTTTTATCGTATTGAGAGTGTGTAGTTACATAGAATAAAGAATTTTGTCACCCAGACGTCCAGTCAAACTCTCAGAAACGCCGGGAATCCTCGATCTCTCGATGTCGCTAAGCATCGACGTATCAATCGCTGCAGCACCACGATACACGTTTTATCGTATTGCAAGTGTGTAGTTGCATGAAATAGAGAATATTCACACCCGTACACCCAGTCAAACTCTCAGAAACGCCGGGAATCCTCGATCTCTCGATTTCACTAACCATCGACGGATCAATCGCTGCAGCACCACGATACCCGTTTTATCGTATTGTAAGTGTGTAGTTGCATGAAATAAGGAATTTTCACACCCGTACACCCAGCCAAACTCTCAGCAACGCCGGGAATCCTCGATCTCTCGATTTCGCTAAGCATCGACGTATCAATCGCTGCAGCACCACGATACCCGTTTTATCGTATTGTAAGTGTGTAGTTGCATGAAATAAAGAATTTTGACATGCGTACACCCAGCCAAACACTAAGAAACGCCGGGAATCCTCGATCGCTCGATGTCGCTAAGCATCGACGTATCAATCGCTGCAGCACCACGATACCAGTGTTATCGTATTGAGAGTGTGTAGTTACATAGAATAAAGGATTTTGACACCCGTACAGCCAGCCAAAGTCTCAGAAACCGCGGGAATCCTCGATGTTTCGATTTCGCTAAGCATTGACGGATCAATCGCTGCAGCACCACGATACCAGTTTTATCGTATTGAGAGTGTGTAGTTACATAGAATAAAGGATTTTGACACCCGTACAGCCAACCAAAGTCTAAGAAACGGCGGGAATCTTCGATCTCTCGATTTCGCTAAGCATCGACGTATCAATCGCTGCAGCACCACGATACCCGTTTTATCGTATAGTAAAAGTGTAGTTGCATGAAATAAAGAATTTTGACATGCGTAAACCCAGCCAAACACTAAGAAACGCCGGGAATCCTCGGTCTCTCGATGTCTCTAAGCATCGACGTATCAATCGCTGCAGCACCACGATACCCGTTTTATCGTATTGTAAGTGTGTAGTTGTATGAAATAACGAATTTTGACATGCGTACAGCCAGCCAAACACTAAGAAACGCCGGGAATCCTCTATCTCTCGATGTCGCTAAGCATCGACGTATCAATCGCTGCAGCACCACGATACCCGTTTTATCGTATTGTAAGTGTGTAGTTGCATGAAATAAGGAATTTTCACACCCGTACACCCAGCCAAACTCTCAGCAACGCCGGGAATCCTCGATCTCTCGATTTCGCTAAGCATCGACGTATCAATCGCTGCAGCACCACGATACCAGTTTTATCGTTTTGAGAGTCTGTAGTTAGATAAAATAAAGGATTTTGACACCCGTACAGCCAGCCAAAGTCTAAGAAACGCCGGGAATCCTCGATCTCTCGATGTCGCTAAGCATCGACGTATCAATCGCTGCAGCACCACGATACCAGTTTTATCGTATTGAGAGTGTGTAGTTACATAAAATAAAGGATTTTGTCACCCGTACAGCCAGCCAAAGTCTCAGAAACGGCGGGAATCCTCGATCTTTCGATTTCGCTAAGCATTGACGGATCAATCGCTGCAGCACCACGATACCAGTTTTATCGAATTGAGAGTGTGTAGTTACATAGAATAAAGGATTTTGACACCCGTACAGCCAGCCAAAGTCTAAGAAACGCCGGGAATCCTCGATCTCTCGATGTCGCTAAGCATCGACGTATCAATCGCTGCTGCACCACGATACGCATTTTATCGTATTGCAAGTGTGTAGTTGCATGAAATAGAGAATTTTCACGCCCGTACACCCAGTCAAACTCTCAGAAACGCCGGGAATCCTCGATCTCTCGATTTCACTAAGCATCGACGGATCAATCGCTGCAGCACCACGATACCAGTTTTATCGTATTGAGAGTGTGTAGTCGCATGAAATTAAGAATTTTGACACCCGTACACCCAGTCAAACTCTCAGAAACGCCGGGAATCCTCGATCTCTCGATTTCGCTAAGCATCTATGTATCAATCGCTGCAGCACCACGATACCCGTTTTATTGTATTGTAAGTCTTCAGTTGCATGAAATCAAGAATTTTGACATGCGTACACCCAGCCAAACTCTCATAAACGCCGGGAATCATCGATTTCTCGATGTCGCTAAGCATCGACGTATCAATCGCTGCAGCACCACGATACGCGTTTTATCGTATTGGAAGTGTGTAGTTGCATGAAATAGAGAATTTTCACACCCGTACACCCAGTCAAACTCTCAGAAACGCCGGGAATCTCGATCTCTCGATTTCACTAAGAATCGACGGATCAATCGCTGCAGCACCACGATACCCGTTTTATCGTATTGTAAGTGTGTAGTTGCATGAAATAATGAATTTTGACATGCGTACACCCAGCCAAACACTAAGAAACGCCGGGAATCCTCGATCGCTCGACGTCGCTAAGCATCGACGTATCAATCGCTGCAGCACCACGATACCAGTGTTATCGTATTGAGAGTGTGTAGTTACATAGAATAAAGGATTTTGACACCCGTACAGCCAGCCAAAGTCTAAGAAACCGCGGGAATCCTCGATCTCTCGACGTCGCTAAGCATCGACGTATCAATCGCTGCAGCACCACGATACCAGTTTTATCGTATTGAGAGTGGGTAGTTGCATGCAATAAAGAATTTTGTCACCCGTACGCCCAGTCAAACTCTCAGAAACGCCGGGAATCCTCGATCTCTCGATGTCGCTAAGCATCGACGTATCAATCGCTGCAGCACCACGATACGCGTTTTATCGTATTGCAAGTGTGTAGTTGCATGAAATAGAGAATTTTCACACCCGTACACCCAGTCAAACTCTCAGAAACGCCGGGAATCCTTGATCTCTCGATTTCACTAAGCATCGACGGATCAATCGCTGCAGCACCACGATACCAGTTTTATCGTATTGGGAGTGTGTAGTTGCATGGAATTAAGAATTTTGACACCCGTGCGCCCAGCGAAACTCTCAGAAACGCCGGGAATCCTCGATCTCTCGATGTCGCTAGGCATCGACGTATCAATCGCTGCAGCACCACGATACCCGTTTTATCGTGTTGTAAGAGTAGTTGCATGAAATAAAGAATTTTGACATGCGTGGACCCAGCCAAACACTAAGAAACGCCGGGAATCCTCGATCTCTCGATGTCGCTAAGCATCGACGTATCAATCGCTGCAGCACCACGATACCAGTTTTATCGTATTGAGAGTGTGTAGTTACATAGAATAAAGGATTTTGACACCCGTACAGCCAGCCAAAGTCTCAGAAACCGCGGGAATCCTCGATCTTTCGATTTCGCTAAGCATCGACGTATCAATCGCTGCAGCACCACGATACCCGTTTTATCGTGTAGTAAGTGTATAGTTGCATGAAATAAAGAATTTTGACATGCGTAAACCCAGCCAAACCCTACGAAACGCCGGGAATCCTCGGTCTCTCGATGTCGCTAAGCATCGACGTATCAATCCCTGCAGCACCACGATACCCGTTTTATCGTGTTGTAAGAGTAGTTGCATGAAATAAAGAATTTTGACATGCGTGGACCCAGCCAAACACTAAGAAACGCCGGGAATCCTCGATCTCTCGATGTCGCTAAGCATCGACGTATCAATCGCTGCAGCACCACGATACCAGTGTTATCGTATTGAGAGTGAGTAGTTACATAGAATAAAGGATTTTGACACCCGTACAGCCAGCCAAAGTCTCAGAAACCGCGGGAATCCTCGATCTTTCGATTTCGCTAAGCATCGACGTATCAATCGCTGCAGCACCACGATACCCGTTTTATCGTATAGTAAAAGTGTAGTTGCACGAAATAAAGAATTTTGACATGCGTAAACCCAGCCAAACACTAAGAAACGCCGGGAATCCTCGGTCTCTCGATGTCGCTAAGCATCGACGTATCAATCGCTGCAGCACCACGATACCAGTTTTATCGTATTGAGAGTGTGTCGTTTCATAGAATAAGAGATTTTGACACCCGTACAGCCAGCCAAAGTCTCAGAAACGGCGGGAATCCGCGATCTTTCGTTTTCGCGGAGCTTCGACGTATCAATCACTGCAGCACCACGATACCCGTTTTATCGTGTTGTAAGTGTGTAGTTGCATGAAATAGAGAATTTTGACATGCGTACACCCAGCTGAACTCTCAGAAACGCCGGGAATCCTCGATCTCTCGATTTCGCTAAGCATCGACGGATCAATCGCTGCAGCACCACGATACCCGTTTTATCGTATTGTAAGTGTGTAGTTGCATGAAATAAGGAATTTTCACACCCGTACACCCAGCCAAACTCTCAGCAACGCCGGGAATCCTCGATCTCTCGATTTCGCTAAGCATCGACGTATCAATCGCTGCAGCACCACGATACCCGTTTTATCGTATTGTAAGTGTGTAGTTGCATGAAATAAAGAATTTTGACATGCGTACACCCAGCCAAACACTAAGAAACGCCGGGAATCCTCGATCTTTCGATTTCGCTAAGCATTGACGGATCAATCGCTGCAGCACCACGATACCCGTTTTATCGTATTGTAAGTGTGTAGTTGCATGAAATAAAGAATTTTGACATGCGTACACCCAGCCAAACACTAAGAAACGCCGGGAATCCTCGATCGCTCGATGTCGATAAGCATCGACGTATCAATCGCTGCAGCACCACGATACCAGTGTTATCGTATTGAGAGTGTGTAGTTACATAGAATAAAGGATTTTGACACCCGGACAGCCAGCCAAAGTCTCAGAAACCGCGGGAATCCTCGATCTTTCGATTTCGCTAAGCATTGGCGGATCAATCGCTGCAGCACCACGATACCAGTTTTATCGTATTGAGAGTGTGTAGTTACATAGAATAAAGAATTTTGTCACCCGTACGTCCAGTCAAACTCTCAGAAACGCCGGGAATCCTCGATCTCTCGATGTCGCTAAGCATCGACGTATCAATCGCTGCAGCACCACGATACACGTTTTATCGTATTGCAAGTGTGTAGTTGCATGAAATAGAGAATATTCACACCCGTACACCCAGTCAAACTCTCAGAAACGCCGGGAATCCTCGATCTCTCGATTTCACTAACCATCGACGGATCAATCGCTGCAGCACCACGATACCCGTTTTATCGTATTGTAAGTGTGTAGTTGCATGAAATAAGGAATTTTCACACCCGTACACCCAGCCAAACTCTCAGCAACGCCGGGAATCCTCGATCTCTCGATTTCGCTAAGCATCGACGTATCAATCGCTGCAGCACCACGATACCCGTTTTATCGTATTGTAAGTGTGTAGTTGCATGAAATAAAGAATTTTGACATGCGTACACCCAGCCAAACACTAAGAAACGCCGGGAATCCTCGATCGCTCGATGTCGCTAAGCATCGACGTATCAATCGCTGCAGCACCACGATACCAGTGTTATCGTATTGAGAGTGTGTAGTTACATAGAATAAAGGATTTTGACACCCGTACAGCCAGCCAAAGTCTCAGAAACCGCGGGAATCCTCGATGTTTCGATTTCGCTAAGCATTGACGGATCAATCGCTGCAGCACCACGATACCAGTTTTATCGTATTGAGAGTGTGTAGTTACATAGAATAAAGGATTTTGACACCCGTACAGCCAACCAAAGTCTAAGAAACGGCGGGAATCTTCGATCTCTCGATTTCGCTAAGCATCGACGTATCAATCGCTGCAGCACCACGATACCCGTTTTATCGTATAGTAAAAGTGTAGTTGCATGAAATAAAGAATTTTGACATGCGTAAACCCAGCCAAACACTAAGAAACGCCGGGAATCCTCGGTCTCTCGATGTCTCTAAGCATCGACGTATCAATCGCTGCAGCACCACGATACCCGTTTTATCGTATTGTAAGTGTGTAGTTGTATGAAATAACGAATTTTGACATGCGTACAGCCAGCCAAACACTAAGAAACGCCGGGAATCCTCTATCTCTCGATGTCGCTAAGCATCGACGTATCAATCGCTGCAGCACCACGATACCCGTTTTATCGTATTGTAAGTGTGTAGTTGCATGAAATAAGGAATTTTCACACCCGTACACCCAGCCAAACTCTCAGCAACGCCGGGAATCCTCGATCTCTCGATTTCGCTAAGCATCGACGTATCAATCGCTGCAGCACCACGATACCAGTTTTATCGTTTTGAGAGTCTGTAGTTACATAAAATAAAGGATTTTGACACCCGTACAGCCAGCCAAAGTCTAAGAAACGCCGGGAATCCTCGATCTCTCGATGTCGCTAAGCATCGACGTATCAATCGCTGCAGCACCACGATACCAGTTTTATCGTATTGAGAGTGTGTAGTTACATAAAATAAAGGATTTTGTCACCCGTACAGCCAGCCAAAGTCTCAGAAACGGCGGGAATCCTCGATCTTTCGATTTCGCTAAGCATTGACGGATCAATCGCTGCAGCACCACGATACCAGTTTTATCGAATTGAGAGTGTGTAGTTACATAGAATAAAGGATTTTGACACCCGTACAGCCAGCCAAAGTCTAAGAAACGCCGGGAATCCTCGATCTCTCGATGTCGCTAAGCATCGACGTATCAATCGCTGCTGCACCACGATACGCATTTTATCGTATTGCAAGTGTGTAGTTGCATGAAATAGAGAATTTTCACGCCCGTACACCCAGTCAAACTCTCAGAAACGCCGGGAATCCTCGATCTCTCGATTTCACTAAGCATCGACGGATCAATCGCTGCAGCACCACGATACCAGTTTTATCGTATTGAGAGTGTGTAGTCGCATGAAATTAAGAATTTTGACACCCGTACACCCAGTCAAACTCTCAGAAACGCCGGGAATCCTCGATCTCTCGATTTCGCTAAGCATCTATGTATCAATCGCTGCAGCACCACGATACCCGTTTTATTGTATTGTAAGTCTTCAGTTGCATGAAATCAAGAATTTTGACATGCGTACACCCAGCCAAACTCTCATAAACGCCGGGAATCATCGATTTCTCGATGTCGCTAAGCATCGACGTATCAATCGCTGCAGCACCACGATACGCGTTTTATCGTATTGGAAGTGTGTAGTTGCATGAAATAGAGAATTTTCACACCCGTACACCCAGTCAAACTCTCAGAAACGCCGGGAATCTCGATCTCTCGATTTCACTAAGAATCGACGGATCAATCGCTGCAGCACCACGATACCCGTTTTATCGTATTGTAAGTGTGTAGTTGCATGAAATAATGAATTTTGACATGCGTACACCCAGCCAAACACTAAGAAACGCCGGGAATCCTCGATCGCTCGACGTCGCTAAGCATCGACGTATCAATCGCTGCAGCACCACGATACCAGTGTTATCGTATTGAGAGTGTGTAGTTACATAGAATAAAGGATTTTGACACCCGTACAGCCAGCCAAAGTCTAAGAAACCGCGGGAATCCTCGATCTCTCGACGTCGCTAAGCATCGACGTATCAATCGCTGCAGCACCACGATACCAGTTTTATCGTATTGAGAGTGGGTAGTTGCATGCAATAAAGAATTTTGTCACCCGTACGCCCAGTCAAACTCTCAGAAACGCCGGGAATCCTCGATCTCTCGATGTCGCTAAGCATCGACGTATCAATCGCTGCAGCACCACGATACGCGTTTTATCGTATTGCAAGTGTGTAGTTGCATGAAATAGAGAATTTTCACACCCGTACACCCAGTCAAACTCTCAGAAACGCCGGGAATCCTTGATCTCTCGATTTCACTAAGCGTCGACGGATCAATCGCTGCAGCACCACGATACCAGTTTTATCGTATTGGGAGTGTGTAGTTGCATGAAATTAAGAATTTTGACACCCGTGCGCCCAGCCAAACTCTCAGAAACGCCGGGAATCCTCGATCTCTCGATGTCGCTAGGCATCGACGTATCAATCGCTGCAGCACCACGATACCCGTTTTATCGTGTTGTAAGAGTAGTTGCATGAAATAAAGAATTTTGACATGCGTGGACCCAGCCAAACACTAAGAAACGCCGGGAATCCTCGATCTCTCGATGTCGCTAAGCATCGACGTATCAATCGCTGCAGCACCACGATACCAGTTTTATCGTATTGAGAGTGTGTAGTTACATAGAATAAAGGATTTTGACACCCGTACAGCCAGCCAAAGTCTCAGAAACCGCGGGAATCCTCGATCTTTCGATTTCGCTAAGCATCGACGTATCAATCGCTGCAGCACCACGATACCCGTTTTATCGTGTAGTAAGTGTATAGTTGCATGAAATAAAGAATTTTGACATGCGTAAACCCAGCCAAACCCTACGAAACGCCGGGAATCCTCGGTCTCTCGATGTCGCTAAGCATCGACGTATCAATCCCTGCAGCACCACGATACCCGTTTTATCGTGTTGTAAGAGTAGTTGCATGAAATAAAGAATTTTGACATGCGTGGACCCAGCCAAACACTAAGAAACGCCGGGGATCCTCGATCTCTCGATGTCGCTAAGCATCGACGTATCAATCGCTGCAGCACCACGATACCAGTGTTATCGTATTGAGAGTGAGTAGTTACATAGAATAAAGGATTTTGACACCCGTACAGCCAGCCAAAGTCTCAGAAACCGCGGGAATCCTCGATCTTTCGATTTCGCTAAGCATCGACGTATCAATCGCTGCAGCACCACGATACCCGTTTTATCGTATAGTAAAAGTGTAGTTGCACGAAATAAAGAATTTTGACATGCGTAAACCCAGCCAAACACTAAGAAACGCCGGGAATCCTCGGTCTCTCGATGTCGCTAAGCATCGACGTATCAATCGCTGCAGCACCACGATACCAGTTTTATCGTATTGAGAGTGTGTCGTTTCATAGAATAAAGGATTTTGACACCCGTACAGCCAGCCAAAGTCTCAGAAACGGCGGGAATCCGCGATCTTTCGTTTTCGCGGAGCTTCGACGTATCAATCACTGCAGCACCACGATACCCGTTTTATCGTGTTGTAAGTGTGTAGTTGCATGAAATAGAGAATTTTGACATGCGTACACCCAGCTGAACTCTCAGAAACGCCGGGAATCCTCGATCTCTCGATTTCGCTAAGCATCGACGGATCAATCGCTGCAGCACCACGATACCCGTTTTATCGTATTGTAAGTGTGTAGTTGCATGAAATAAGGAATTTTCACACCCGTACACCCAGCCAAACTCTCAGCAACGCCGGGAATCCTCGATCTCTCGATTTCGCTAAGCATCGACGTATCAATCGCTGCAGCACCACGATACCCGTTTTATCGTATTGTAAGTGTGTAGTTGCATGAAATAAAGAATTTTGACATGCGTACACCCAGCCAAACACTAAGAAACGCCGGGAATCCTCGATCGCTCGATGTCGCTAAGCATCGACGTATCAATCGCTGCAGCACCACGATACCAGTGTTATCGTATTGAGAGTGTGTAGTTACATAGAATAAAGGATTTTGACACCCGGACAGCCAGCCAAAGTCTCAGAAACCGCGGGAATCCTCGATCTTTCGATTTCGCTAAGCATTGGCGGATCAATCGCTGCAGCACCACGATACCAGTTTTATCGTATTGAGAGTGTGTAGTTACATAGAATAAAGAATTTTGTCACCCGTACGTCCAGTCAAACTCTCAGAAACGCCGGGAATCCTCGATCTCTCGATGTCGCTAAGCATCGACGTATCAATCGCTGCAGCACCACGATACACGTTTTATCGTATTGCAAGTGTGTAGTTGCATGAAATAGAGAATATTCACACCCGTACACCCAGTCAAACTCTCAGAAACGCCGGGAATCCTCGATCTCTCGATTTCACTAACCATCGACGGATCAATCGCTGCAGCACCACGATACCCGTTTTATCGTATTGTAAGTGTGTAGTTGCATGAAATAAGGAATTTTCACACCCGTACACCCAGCCAAACTCTCAGCAACGCCGGGAATCCTCGATCTCTCGATTTCGCTAAGCATCGACGTATCAATCGCTGCAGCACCACGATACCCGTTTTATCGTATTGTAAGTGTGTAGTTGCATGAAATAAAGAATTTTGACATGCGTACACCCAGCCAAACACTAAGAAACGCCGGGAATCCTCGATCGCTCGATGTCGCTAAGCATCGACGTATCAATCGCTGCAGCACCACGATACCAGTGTTATCGTATTGAGAGTGTGTAGTTACATAGAATAAAGGATTTTGACACCCGTACAGCCAGCCAAAGTCTCAGAAACCGCGGGAATCCTCGATGTTTCGATTTCGCTAAGCATTGACGGATCAATCGCTGCAGCACCACGATACCAGTTTTATCGTATTGAGAGTGTGTAGTTACATAGAATAAAGGATTTTGACACCCGTACAGCCAACCAAAGTCTAAGAAACGGCGGGAATCTTCGATCTCTCGATTTCGCTAAGCATCGACGTATCAATCGCTGCAGCACCACGATACCCGTTTTATCGTATAGTAAAAGTGTAGTTGCATGAAATAAAGAATTTTGACATGCGTAAACCCAGCCAAACACTAAGAAACGCCGGGAATCCTCGGTCTCTCGATGTCTCTAAGCATCGACGTATCAATCGCTGCAGCACCACGATACCCGTTTTATCGTATTGTAAGTGTGTAGTTGTATGAAATAACGAATTTTGACATGCGTACAGCCAGCCAAACACTAAGAAACGCCGGGAATCCTCTATCTCTCGATGTCGCTAAGCATCGACGTATCAATCGCTGCAGCACCACGATACCCGTTTTATCGTATAGTAAAAGTGTAGTTGCACGAAATAAAGAATTTTGACATGCGTAAACCCAGCCAAACACTAAGAAACGCCGGGAATCCTCGGTCTCTCGATGTCGCTAAGCATCGACGTATCAATCGCTGCAGCACCACGATACCAGTTTTATCGTATTGAGAGTGTGTCGTTTCATAGAATAAAGGATTTTGACACCCGTACAGCCAGCCAAAGTCTCAGAAACGGCGGGAATCCGCGATCTTTCGTTTTCGCGGAGCTTCGACGTATCAATCACTGCAGCACCACGATACCCGTTTTATCGTGTTGTAAGTGTGTAGTTGCATGGAATAGAGAATTTTGACATGCGTACACCCAGCTGAACTCTCAGAAACGCCGGGAATCCTCGATCTCTCGATTTCGCTAAGCATCGACGGATCAATCGCTGCAGCACCACGATACCCGTTTTATCGTATTGTAAGTGTGTAGTTGCATGAAATAAGGAATTTTCACACCCGTACACCCAGCCAAACTCTCAGCAACGCCGGGAATCCTCGATCTCTCGATTTCGCTAAGCATCGACGTATCAATCGTTGCAGCACCACGATACCCGTTTTATCGTAATGTAAGTGTGTAGTTGCATGAAATAAAGAATTTTGATATGCGTACACCCAGCCAAACACTAAGAAACGCCGGGAATCCTCGATCGCTCGATGTCGCTAAGCATCGACGTATCAATCGCTGCAGCACCACGATACCAGTGTTATCGTATTGAGAGTGTGTAGTTGCATAGAATAAAGGATTTTGACACCCGTACAGCCAGCCAAAGTCTCAGAAACCGCGGGAATCCTCGATCTTTCGATTTCGCTAAGCATTGGCGAATCAATCGCTGCAGCACCACGATACCAGTTTTATCGTATTGAGAGTGTGTAGTTACATAGAATAAAGAATTTTGTCACCCGTACGTCCAGTCAAACTCTCAGAAACGCCGGGAATCCTCGATCTCTCGATGTCGCTAAGCATCGACGTATCAATCGCTGCAGCACCACGATACACGTTTTATCGTATTGCAAGTGTGTAGTTGCATGAAATAGAGAATATTCACACCCGTACACCCAGTCAAACTCTCAGAAACGCCGGGAATCCTCGATCTCTCGATTTCACTAACCATCGACGGATCAATCGCTGCAGCACCACGATACCCGTTTTATCGTATTGTAAGTGTGTAGTTGCATGAAATAAGGAATTTTCACACCCGTACACCCAGCCAAACGCTCAGCAACGCCGGGAATCCTCGATCTCTCGATTTCGCTAAGCATCGACGTATCAATCGCTGCAGCACCACGATACCCGTTTTATCGTATTGTAAGTGTGTAGTTGCATGAAATAAAGAATTTTGACATGCGTACACCCAGCCAAACACTAAGAAACGCCGGGAATCCTCGATCTTTCGATTTCGCTAAGCATTGACGGATCAATCGCTGCAGCACCACGATACCAGTTTTATCGTATTGAGAGTGTGTAGTTACATAGAATAAAGGATTTTGACACCCGTACAGCCAGCCAAAGTCTCAGAAACCGCGGGAATCCTCGATCTTTCGATTTCGCTAAGCATTGACGGATCAATCGCTGCAGCACCACGATACCAGTTTTATCGTATTGAGAGTGTGTAGTTACATAGAATAAAGGATTTTGACACCCGTACAGCCAACCAAAGTCTAAGAAACGGCGGGAATCTTCGATCTTTCGATTTCGCTAAGCATCGACGTATCAATCGCTGCAGCACCACGATACCCGTTTTATCGTATATTAAAAGTGTAGTTGCATGAAATAAAGAATTTTGACATGCGTAAACCCAGCCAAACACTAAGAAACGCCGGGAATCCTCGGTCTCTCGATGTCGCTAAGCATCGACGTATCAATCGCTGCAGCACCACGATACCCGTTTTATCGTATTGTAAGTGTGTAGTTGTATGAAATAACGAATTTTGACATGCGTACAGCCAGCCAAACACTAAGAAACGCCGGGAATCCTCTATCTCTCGATGTCGCTAAGCATCGACGTATCAATCGCTGCAGCACCACGATACGCGTTTTATCGTATTGCAAGTGTGTAGTTGCATGAAATAAAAAATTTTCACACCCGTACACCCAGTCAAACTCTCAGAAACGCCGGGAATCCTCGATCTCTCGATTTCGCTAAGCATCGATGTATCAATCGCTGCAGCACCACGATACCCGTTTTATTGTATTGTAAGTCTTCAGTTGCATGAAATCAAGAATTTTGACATGCGTACACTCAGCCAAACTCTCATAAACGCCGGGAATCATCGATCTCTCGATGTCGCTAAGCATCGACGTATCAATCGCTGCAGCACCACGATACGCGTTTTATCGTATTGCAAGTGTGTAGTTGCATGAAATAGAGAATTTTCACACCCGTACACCCAGTCAAACTCTCGGAAACGCCGGGAATCCTCGATCTCTCGATTTCACTAAGCATCGACGGATCAATCGCTGCAGCACCACGATACCCGTTTTATCGTATTGTAAGTGTGTAGTTGCATGAAATAAAGAATTTTGACATGCGTACACCCAGCCAAACACTAAGAAACGCCGGGAATCCTCGATCGCTCGATGTCGATAAGCATCGACGTATCAATCGCTGCAGCACCACGATACCAGTGTTATCGTATTGAGAGTGTGTAGTTACATAGAATTAAGGATTTTGACACCCGTACAGCCAGCCAAAGTCTCAGAAACCGCGGGAATTCTCGATCTCTCGATGTCGCTAAGCATCGACGTATCAATCGCTGCAGCACCACGATACGCGTTTTATCGAATTGCAAATTTGTAGTTGCATGAAATAGAGAATTTTCACACCCGTACACCCAGTCAAACTCTCAGAAACGCCGGGAATCCTGGATCTCTCGATTTCACTAAGCATCGACGGATCAATCGCTGCAGCACCACGATACCCGTTTTATCGTATTGTAAGTGTGTAGTTGCATGAAATAAGGAATTTTCACAACCGTACACCCAGCCAAACTCTCAGCAACGCCGGGAATCCTCGATCTCTCGATTTCGCTAAGCATCGACGTATCAATCGCTGCAGCACCACGATACCAGTTTTATCGTTTTGAGAGTCTGTAGTTACATAAAATAAAGGATTTTTACACCCGTACAGCCAGCCAAAGTCTAAGAAACGCCGGGAATCCTCGATCTCTCGATGTCGCTAAGCATCGACGTATCAATCGCTGCAGCACCACGATACCAGTTTTATCGTATTGAGAGTGTGTAGTTACATAAAATAAAGGATTTTGTCACCCGTACAGCCAGCCAAAGTCTCAGAAACGGCGGGAATCCTCGATCTTTCGATTTCGCTAAGCATTGACGGATCAATCGCTGCAGCACCACGATACCAGTTTTATCGAATTGAGAGTGTGTAGTTACATAGAATAAAGGATTTTGACACCCGTACAGCCAGCCAAAGTCTAAGAAACGCCGGGAATCCTCGATCTCTCGATGTCGCTAAGCATCGACGTATCAATCGCTGCTGCACCACGATACGCATTTTATCGTATTGCAAGTGTGTAGTTGCATGAAATAGAGAATTTTCACGCCCGTACACCCAGTCAAACTCTCAGAAACGCCGGGAATCCTCGATCTCTCGATTTCACTAAGCATCGACGGATCAATCGCTGCAGCACCACGATACCAGTTTTATCGTATTGAGAGTGTGTAGTCGCATGAAATTAAGAATTTTGACACCCGTACACCCAGTCAAACTCTCAGAAACGGCGGGAATCCTCGATCTCTCGATTTCGCTAAGCATCTATGTATCAATCGCTGCAGCACCACGATACCCGTTTTATTGTATTGTAAGTCTTCAGTTGCATGAAATCAAGAATTTTGACATGCGTACACCCAGCCAAACTCTCATAAACGCCGGGAATCATCGATTTCTCGATGTCGCTAAGCATCGACGTATCAATCGCTGCAGCACCACGATACGCGTTTTATCGTATTGGAAGTGTGTAGTTGCATGAAATAGAGAATTTTCACACCCGTACACCCAGTCAAACTCTCAGAAACGCCGGGAATCTCGATCTCTCGATTTCACTAAGAATCGACGGATCAATCGCTGCAGCACCACGATACCCGTTTTATCGTATTGTAAGTGTGTAGTTGCATGAAATAATGAATTTTGACATGCGTACACCCAGCCAAACACTAAGAAACGCCGGGAATCCTCGATCGCTCGACGTCGCTAAGCATCGACGTATCAATCGCTGCAGCACCACGATACCAGTGTTATCGTATTGAGAGTGTGTAGTTACATAGAATAAAGGATTTTGACACCCGTACAGCCAGCCAAAGTCTAAGAAACCGCGGGAATCCTCGATCTCTCGACGTCGCTAAGCATCGACGTATCAATCGCTGCAGCACCACGATACCAGTTTTATCGTATTGAGAGTGGGTAGTTGCATGCAATAAAGAATTTTGTCACCCGTACGCCCAGTCAAACTCTCAGAAACGCCGGGAATCCTCGATCTCTCGATGTCGCTAAGCATCGACGTATCAATCGCTGCAGCACCACGATACGCGTTTTATCGTATTGCAAGTGTGTAGTTGCATGAAATAGAGAATTTTCACACCCGTACACCCAGTCAAACTCTCAGAAACGCCGGGAATCCTTGATCTCTCGATTTCACTAAGCATCGACGGATCAATCGCTGCAGCACCACGATACCAGTTTTATCGTATTGGGAGTGTGTAGTTGCATGAAATTAAGAATTTTGACACCCGTGCGCCCAGCCAAACTCTCAGAAACGCCGGGAATCCTCGATCTCTCGATGTCGCTAGGCATCGACGTATCAATCGCTGCAGCACCACGATACCCGTTTTATCGTGTTGTAAGAGTAGTTGCATGAAATAAAGAATTTTGACATGCGTGGACCCAGCCAAACACTAAGAAACGCCGGGAATCCTCGATCTCTCGATGTCGCTAAGCATCGACGTATCAATCGCTGCAGCACCACGATACCAGTTTTATCGTATTGAGAGTGTGTAGTTACATAGAATAAAGGATTTTGACACCCGTACAGCCAGCCAAAGTCTCAGAAACCGCGGGAATCCTCGATCTTTCGATTTCGCTAAGCATCGACGTATCAATCGCTGCAGCACCACGATACCCGTTTTATCGTGTAGTAAGTGTATAGTTGCATGAAATAAAGAATTTTGACATGCGTAAACCCAGCCAAACCCTACGAAACGCCGGGAATCCTCGGTCTCTCGATGTCGCTAAGCATCGACGTATCAATCCCTGCAGCACCACGATACCCGTTTTATCGTGTTGTAAGAGTAGTTGCATGAAATAAAGAATTTTGACATGCGTGGACCCAGCCAAACACTAAGAAACGCCGGGAATCCTCGATCTCTCGATGTCGCTAAGCATCGACGTATCAATCGCTGCAGCACCACGATACCAGTGTTATCGTATTGAGAGTGAGTAGTTACATAGAATAAAGGATTTTGACACCCGTACAGCCAGCCAAAGTCTCAGAAACCGCGGGAATCCTCGATCTTTCGATTTCGCTAAGCATCGACGTATCAATCGCTGCAGCACCACGATACCCGTTTTATCGTATAGTAAAAGTGTAGTTGCACGAAATAAAGAATTTTGACATGCGTAAACCCAGCCAAACACTAAGAAACGCCGGGAATCCTCGGTCTCTCGATGTCGCTAAGCATCGACGTATCAATCGCTGCAGCACCACGATACCAGTTTTATCGTATTGAGAGTGTGTCGTTTCATAGAATAAAGGATTTTGACACCCGTACAGCCAGCCAAAGTCTCAGAAACGGCGGGAATCCGCGATCTTTCGTTTTCGCGGAGCTTCGACGTATCAATCACTGCAGCACCACGATACCCGTTTTATCGTGTTGTAAGTGTGTAGTTGCATGAAATAGAGAATTTTGACATGCGTACACCCAGCTGAACTCTCAGAAACGCCGGGAATCCTCGATCTCTCGATTTCGCTAAGCATCGACGGATCAATCGCTGCAGCACCACGATACCCGTTTTATCGTATTGTAAGTGTGTAGTTGCATGAAATAAGGAATTTTCACACCCGTACACCCAGCCAAACTCTCAGCAACGCCGGGAATCCTCGATCTCTCGATTTCTCTAAGCATCGACGTATCAATCGCTGCAGCACCACGATACCCGTTTTATCGTATTGTAAGTGTGTAGTTGCATGAAATAAAGAATTTTGACATACGTACACCCAGCCAAACACTAAGAAACGCCGGGAATCCTCGATCTTTCGATTTCGCTAAGCATTGACGGATCAATCGCTGCAGCACCACGATACCCGTTTTATCGTATTGTAAGTGTGTAGTTGCATGAAATAAAGAATTTTGACATGCGTACACCCAGCCAAACACTAAGAAACGCCGGGAATCCTCGATCGCTCGATGTCGATAAGCATCGACGTATCAATCGCTGCAGCACCACGATACCAGTGTTATCGTATTGAGAGTGTGTAGTTACATAGAATAAAGGATTTTGACACCCGGACAGCCAGCCAAAGTCTCAGAAACCGCGGGAATCCTCGATCTTTCGATTTCGCTAAGCATTGGCGGATCAATCGCTGCAGCACCACGATACCAGTTTTATCGTATTGAGAGTGTGTAGTTACATAGAATAAAGAATTTTGTCACCCGTACGTCCAGTCAAACTCTCAGAAACGCCGGGAATCCTCGATCTCTCGATGTCGCTAAGCATCGACGTATCAATCGCTGCAGCACCACGATACACGTTTTATCGTATTGCAAGTGTGTAGTTGCATGAAATAGAGAATATTCACACCCGTACACCCAGTCAAACTCTCAGAAACGCCGGGAATCCTCGATCTCTCGATTTCACTAACCATCGACGGATCAATCGCTGCAGCACCACGATACCCGTTTTATCGTATTGTAAGTGTGTAGTTGCATGAAATAAGGAATTTTCACACCCGTACACCCAGCCAAACTCTCAGCAACGCCGGGAATCCTCGATCTCTCGATTTCGCTAAGCATCGACGTATCAATCGCTGCAGCACCACTATACCCGTTTTATCGTATTGTAAGTGTGTAGTTGCATGAAATAAAGAATTTTGACATGCGTACACCCAGCCAAACACTAAGAAACGCCGGGAATCCTCGATCGCTCGATGTCGCTAAGCATCGACGTATCAATCGCTGCAGCACCACGATACCAGTGTTATCGTATTGAGAGTGTGTAGTTACATAGAATAAAGGATTTTGACACCCGTACAGCCAGCCAAAGTCTCAGAAACCGCGGGAATCCTCGATGTTTCGATTTCGCTAAGCATTGACGGATCAATCGCTGCAGCACCACGATACCAGTTTTATCGTATTGAGAGTGTGTAGTTACATAGAATAAAGGATTTTGACACCCGTACAGCCAACCAAAGTCTAAGAAACGGCGGGAATCTTCGATCTCTCGATTTCGCTAAGCATCGACGTATCAATCGCTGCAGCACCACGATACCCGTTTTATCGTATAGTAAAAGTGTAGTTGCATGAAATAAAGAATTTTGACATGCGTAAACCCAGCCAAACACTAAGAAACGCCGGGAATCCTCGGTCTCTCGATGTCTCTAAGCATCGACGTATCAATCGCTGCAGCACCACGATACCCGTTTTATCGTATTGTAAGTGTGTAGTTGTATGAAATAACGAATTTTGACATGCGTACAGCCAGCCAAACACTAAGAAACGCCGGGAATCCTCTATCTCTCGATGTCGCTAAGCATCGACGTATCAATCGCTGCAGCACCACGATACCCGTTTTATCGTATTGTAAGTGTGTAGTTGCATGAAATAAGGAATTTTCACACCCGTACACCCAGCCAAACTCTCAGCAACGCCGGGAATCCTCGATCTCTCGATTTCGCTAAGCATCGACGTATCAATCGCTGCAGCACCACGATACCAGTTTTATCGTTTTGAGAGTCTGTAGTTACATAAAATAAAGGATTTTGACACCCGTACAGCCAGCCAAAGTCTAAGAAACGCCGGGAATCCTCGATCTCTCGATGTCGCTAAGCATCGACGTATCAATCGCTGCAGCACCACGATACCAGTTTTATCGTATTGAGAGTGTGTAGTTACATAAAATAAAGGATTTTGTCACCCGTACAGCCAGCCAAAGTCTCAGAAACGGCGGGAATCCTCGATCTTTCGATTTCGCTAAGCATTGACGGATCAATCGCTGCAGCACCACGATACCAGTTTTATCGAATTGAGAGTGTGTAGTTACATAGAATAAAGGATTTTGACACCCGTACAGCCAGCCAAAGTCTAAGAAACGCCGGGAATCCTCGATCTCTCGATGTCGCTAAGCATCGACGTATCAATCGCTGCTGCACCACGATACGCATTTTATCGTATTGCAAGTGTGTAGTTGCATGAAATAGAGAATTTTCACGCCCGTACACCCAGTCAAACTCTCAGAAACGCCGGGAATCCTCGATCTCTCGATTTCACTAAGCATCGACGGATCAATCGCTGCAGCACCACGATACCAGTTTTATCGTATTGAGAGTGTGTAGTCGCATGAAATTAAGAATTTTGACACCCGTACACCCAGTCAAACTCTCAGAAACGCCGGGAATCCTCGATCTCTCGATTTCGCTAAGCATCTATGTATCAATCGCTGCAGCACCACGATACCCGTTTTATTGTATTGTAAGTCTTCAGTTGCATGAAATCAAGAATTTTGACATGCGTACACCCAGCCAAACTCTCATAAACGCCGGGAATCATCGATTTCTCGATGTCGCTAAGCATCGACGTATCAATCGCTGCAGCACCACGATACGCGTTTTATCGTATTGGAAGTGTGTAGTTGCATGAAATAGAGAATTTTCACACCCGTACACCCAGTCAAACTCTCAGAAACGCCGGGAATCTCGATCTCTCGATTTCACTAAGAATCGACGGATCAATCGCTGCAGCACCACGATACCCGTTTTATCGTATTGTAAGTGTGTAGTTGCATGAAATAATGAATTTTGACATGCGTACACCCAGCCAAACACTAAGAAACGCCGGGAATCCTCGATCGCTCGACGTCGCTAAGCATCGACGTATCAATCGCTGCAGCACCACGATACCAGTGTTATCGTATTGAGAGTGTGTAGTTACATAGAATAAAGGATTTTGACACCCGTACAGCCAGCCAAAGTCTAAGAAACCGCGGGAATCCTCGATCTCTCGACGTCGCTAAGCATCGACGTATCAATCGCTGCAGCACCACGATACCAGTTTTATCGTATTGAGAGTGGGTAGTTGCATGCAATAAAGAATTTTGTCACCCGTACGCCCAGTCAAACTCTCAGAAACGCCGGGAATCCTCGATCTCTCGATGTCGCTAAGCATCGACGTATCAATCGCTGCAGCACCACGATACGCGTTTTATCGTATTGCAAGTGTGTAGTTGCATGAAATAGAGAATTTTCACACCCGTACACCCAGTCAAACTCTCAGAAACGCCGGGAATCCTTGATCTCTCGATTTCACTAAGCATCGACGGATCAATCGCTGCAGCATCACGATACCAGTTTTATCGTATTGGGAGTGTGTAGTTGCATGAAATTAAGAATTTTGACACCCGTGCGCCCAGCCAAACTCTCAGAAACGCCGGGAATCCTCGATCTCTCGATGTCGCTAGGCATCGACGTATCAATCGCTGCAGCACCACGATACCCGTTTTATCGTGTTGTAAGAGTAGTTGCATGAAATAAAGAATTTTGACATGCGTGGACCCAGCCAAACACTAAGAAACGCCGGGAATCCTCGATCTCTCGATGTCGCTAAGCATCGACGTATCAATCGCTGCAGCACCACGATACCAGTTTTATCGTATTGAGAGTGTGTAGTTACATAGAATAAAGGATTTTGACACCCGTACAGCCAGCCAAAGTCTCAGAAACCGCGGGAATCCTCGATCTTTCGATTTCGCTAAGCATCGACGTATCAATCGCTGCAGCACCACGATACCAGTTTTATCGTATTGAGAGTGTGTAGTTACATAGAATAAAGAATTTTGTCACCCGTACGTCCAGTCAAACTCTCAGAAACGCCGGGAATCCTCGATCTCTCGATGTCGCTAAGCATCGACGTATCAATCGCTGCAGCACCACGATACACGTTTTATCGTATTGCAAGTGTGTAGTTGCATGAAATAGAGAATATTCACACCCGTACACCCAGTCAAACTCTCAGAAACGCCGGGAATCCTCGATCTCTCGATTTCACTAACCATCGACGGATCAATCGCTGCAGCACCACGATACCCGTTTTATCGTATTGTAAGTGTGTAGTTGCATGAAATAAGGAATTTTCACACCCGTACACCCAGCCAAACTCTCAGCAACGCCGGGAATCCTCGATCTCTCGATTTCGCTAAGCACCGACGTATCAATCGCTGCAGCACCACGATACCCGTTTTATCGTATTGTAAGTGTGTAGTTGCATGAAATAAAGAATTTTGACATGCGTACACCCAGCCAAACACTAAGAAACGCCGGGAATCCTCGATCTTTCGATTTCGCTAAGCATTGACGGATCAATCGCTGCAGCACCACGATACCAGTTTTATCGTATTGAGAGTGTGTAGTTACATAGAATAAAGGATTTTGACACCCGTACAGCCAGCCAAAGTCTCAGAAACCGCGGGAATCCTCGATCTTTCGATTTCGCTAAGCATTGACGGATCAATCGCTGCAGCACCACGATACCAGTTTTATCGTATTGAGAGTGTGTAGTTACATAGAATAAAGGATTTTGACACCCGTACAGCCAACCAAAGTCTAAGAAACGGCGGGAATCTTCGATCTTTCGATTTCGCTAAGCATCGACGTATCAATCGCTGCAGCACCACGATACCCGTTTTATCGTATATTAAAAGTGTAGTTGCATGAAATAAAGAATTTTGACATGCGTAAACCCAGCCAAACACTAAGAAACGCCGGGAATCCTCGGTCTCTCGATGTCGCTAAGCATCGACGTATCAATCGCTGCAGCACCACGATACCCGTTTTATCGTATTGTAAGTGTGTAGTTGTATGAAATAACGAATTTTGACATGCGTACAGCCAGCCAAACACTAAGAAACGCCGGGAATCCTCTATCTCTCGATGTCGCTAAGCATCGACGTATCAATCGCTGCAGCACCACGATACGCGTTTTATCGTATTGCAAGTGTGTAGTTGCATGAAATAAAAAATTTTCACACCCGTACACCCAGTCAAACTCTCAGAAACGCCGGGAATCCTCGATCTCTCGATTTCGCTAAGCATCGATGTATCAATCGCTGCAGCACCACGATACCCGTTTTATTGTATTGTAAGTCTTCAGTTGCATGAAATCAAGAATTTTGACATGCGTACACCCAGCCAAACTCTCATAAACGCCGGGAATCATCGATCTCTCGATGTCGCTAAGCATCGACGTATCAATCGCTGCAGCACCACGATACGCGTTTTATCGTATTGCAAGTGTGTAGTTGCATGAAATAGAGAATTTTCACACCCGTACACCCAGTCAAACTCTCGGAAACGCCGGGAATCCTCGATCTCTCGATTTCACTAAGCATCGACGGATCAATCGCTGCAGCACCACGATACCCGTTTTATCGTATTGTAAGTGTGTAGTTGCATGAAATAAAGAATTTTGACATGCGTACACCCAGCCAAACACTAAGAAACGCCGGGAATCCTCGATCGCTCGATGTCGATAAGCATCGACGTATCAATCGCTGCAGCACCACGATACCAGTGTTATCGTATTGAGAGTGTGTAGTTACATAGAATTAAGGATTTTGACACCCGTACAGCCAGCCAAAGTCTCAGAAACCGCGGGAATTCTCGATCTCTCGATGTCGCTAAGCATCGACGTATCAATCGCTGCAGCACCACGATACGCGTTTTATCGAATTGCAAATTTGTAGTTGCATGAAATAGAGAATTTTCACACCCGTACACCCAGTCAAACTCTCAGAAACGCCGGGAATCCTGGATCTCTCGATTTCACTAAGCATCGACGGATCAATCGCTGCAGCACCACGATACCCGTTTTATCGTATTGTAAGTGTGTAGTTGCATGAAATAAGGAATTTTCACACCCGTACACCCAGCCAAACTCTCAGCAACGCCGGGAATCCTCGATCTCTCGATTTCGCTAAGCATCGACGTATCAATCGCTGCAGCACCACGATACCAGTTTTATCGTTTTGAGAGTCTGTAGTTACATAAAATAAAGGATTTTTACACCCGTACAGCCAGCCAAAGTCTAAGAAACGCCGGGAATCCTCGATCTCTCGATGTCGCTAAGCATCGACGTATCAATCGCTGCAGCACCACGATACCAGTTTTATCGTATTGAGAGTGTGTAGTTACATAAAATAAAGGATTTTGTCACCCGTACAGCCAGCCAAAGTCTCAGAAACGGCGGGAATCCTCGATCTTTCGATTTCGCTAAGCATTGACGGATCAATCGCTGCAGCACCACGATACCAGTTTTATCGAATTGAGAGTGTGTAGTTACATAGAATAAAGGATTTTGACACCCGTACAGCCAGCCAAAGTCTAAGAAACGCCGGGAATCCTCGATCTCTCGATGTCGCTAAGCATCGACGTATCAATCGCTGCTGCACCACGATACGCATTTTATCGTATTGCAAGTGTGTAGTTGCATGAAATAGAGAATTTTCACGCCCGTACACCCAGTCAAACTCTCAGAAACGCCGGGAATCCTCGATCTCTCGATTTCACTAAGCATCGACGGATCAATCGCTGCAGCACCACGATACCAGTTTTATCGTATTGAGAGTGTGTAGTCGCATGAAATTAAGAATTTTGACACCCGTACACCCAGTCAAACTCTCAGAAACGGCGGGAATCCTCGATCTCTCGATTTCGCTAAGCATCTATGTATCAATCGCTGCAGCACCACGATACCCGTTTTATTGTATTGTAAGTCTTCAGTTGCATGAAATCAAGAATTTTGACATGCGTACACCCAGCCAAACTCTCATAAACGCCGGGAATCATCGATTTCTCGATGTCGCTAAGCATCGACGTATCAATCGCTGCAGCACCACGATACGCGTTTTATCGTATTGGAAGTGTGTAGTTGCATGAAATAGAGAATTTTCACACCCGTACACCCAGTCAAACTCTCAGAAACGCCGGGAATCTCGATCTCTCGATTTCACTAAGAATCGACGGATCAATCGCTGCAGCACCACGATACCCGTTTTATCGTATTGTAAGTGTGTAGTTGCATGAAATAATGAATTTTGACATGCGTACACCCAGCCAAACACTAAGAAACGCCGGGAATCCTCGATCGCTCGACGTCGCTAAGCATCGACGTATCAATCGCTGCAGCACCACGATACCAGTGTTATCGTATTGAGAGTGTGTAGTTACATAGAATAAAGGATTTTGACACCCGTACAGCCAGCCAAAGTCTAAGAAACCGCGGGAATCCTCGATCTCTCGACGTCGCTAAGCATCGACGTATCAATCGCTGCAGCACCACGATACCAGTTTTATCGTATTGAGAGTGGGTAGTTGCATGCAATAAAGAATTTTGTCACCCGTACGCCCAGTCAAACTCTCAGAAACGCCGGGAATCCTCGATCTCTCGATGTCGCTAAGCATCGACGTATCAATCGCTGCAGCACCACGATACGCGTTTTATCGTATTGCAAGTGTGTAGTTGCATGAAATAGAGAATTTTCACACCCGTACACCCAGTCAAACTCTCAGAAACGCCGGGAATCCTTGATCTCTCGATTTCACTAAGCATCGACGGATCAATCGCTGCAGCACCACGATACCAGTTTTATCGTATTGGGAGTGTGTAGTTGCATGAAATTAAGAATTTTGACACCCGTGCGCCCAGCCAAACTCTCAGAAACGCCGGGAATCCTCGATCTCTCGATGTCGCTAGGCATCGACGTATCAATCGCTGCAGCACCACGATACCCGTTTTATCGTGTTGTAAGAGTAGTTGCATGAAATAAAGAATTTTGACATGCGTGGACCCAGCCAAACACTAAGAAACGCCGGGAATCCTCGATCTCTCGATGTCGCTAAGCATCGACGTATCAATCGCTGCAGCACCACGATACCAGTTTTATCGTATTGAGAGTGTGTAGTTACATAGAATAAAGGATTTTGACACCCGTACAGCCAGCCAAAGTCTCAGAAACCGCGGGAATCCTCGATCTTTCGATTTCGCTAAGCATCGACGTATCAATCGCTGCAGCACCACGATACCCGTTTTATCGTGTAGTAAGTGTATAGTTGCATGAAATAAAGAATTTTGACATGCGTAAACCCAGCCAAACCCTACGAAACGCCGGGAATCCTCGGTCTCTCGATGTCGCTAAGCATCGACGTATCAATCCCTGCAGCACCACGATACCCGTTTTATCGTGTTGTAAGAGTAGTTGCATGAAATAAAGAATTTTGACATGCGTGGACCCAGCCAAACACTAAGAAACGCCGGGAATCCTCGATCTCTCGATGTCGCTAAGCATCGACGTATCAATCGCTGCAGCACCACGATACCAGTGTTATCGTATTGAGAGTGAGTAGTTACATAGAATAAAGGATTTTGACACCCGTACAGCCAGCCAAAGTCTCAGAAACCGCGGGAATCCTCGATCTTTCGATTTCGCTAAGCATCGACGTATCAATCGCTGCAGCACCACGATACCCGTTTTATCGTATAGTAAAAGTGTAGTTGCACGAAATAAAGAATTTTGACATGCGTAAACCCAGCCAAACACTAAGAAACGCCGGGAATCCTCGGTCTCTCGATGTCGCTAAGCATCGACGTATCAATCGCTGCAGCACCACGATACCAGTTTTATCGTATTGAGAGTGTGTCGTTTCATAGAATAAAGGATTTTGACACCCGTACAGCCAGCCAAAGTCTCAGAAACGGCGGGAATCCGCGATCTTTCGTTTTCGCGGAGCTTCGACGTATCAATCACTGCAGCACCACGATACCCGTTTTATCGTGTTGTAAGTGTGTAGTTGCATGAAATAGAGAATTTTGACATGCGTACACCCAGCTGAACTCTCAGAAACGCCGGGAATCCTCGATCTCTCGATTTCGCTAAGCATCGACGGATCAATCGCTGCAGCACCACGATACCCGTTTTATCGTATTGTAAGTGTGTAGTTGCATGAAATAAGGAATTTTCACACCCGTACACCCAGCCAAACTCTCAGCAACGCCGGGAATCCTCGATCTCTCGATTTCGCTAAGCATCGACGTATCAATCGCTGCAGCACCACGATACCCGTTTTATCGTATTGTAAGTGTGTAGTTGCATGAAATAAAGAATTTTGACATGCGTACACCCAGCCAAACACTAAGAAACGCCGGGAATCCTCGATCTTTCGATTTCGCTAAGCATTGACGGATCAATCGCTGCAGCACCACGATACCCGTTTTATCGTATTGTAAGTGTGTAGTTGCATGAAATAAAGAATTTTGACATGCGTACACCCAGCCAAACACTAAGAAACGCCGGGAATCCTCGATCGCTCGATGTCGATAAGCATCGACGTATCAATCGCTGCAGCACCACGATACCAGTGTTATCGTATTGAGAGTGTGTAGTTACATAGAATAAAGGATTTTGACACCCGGACAGCCAGCCAAAGTCTCAGAAACCGCGGGAATCCTCGATCTTTCGATTTCGCTAAGCATTGGCGGATCAATCGCTGCAGCACCACGATACCAGTTTTATCGTATTGAGAGTGTGTAGTTACATAGAATAAAGAATTTTGTCACCCGTACGTCCAGTCAAACTCTCAGAAACGCCGGGAATCCTCGATCTCTCGATGTCGCTAAGCATCGACGTATCAATCGCTGCAGCACCACGATACACGTTTTATCGTATTGCAAGTGTGTAGTTGCATGAAATAGAGAATATTCACACCCGTACACCCAGTCAAACTCTCAGAAACGCCGGGAATCCTCGATCTCTCGATTTCACTAACCATCGACGGATCAATCGCTGCAGCACCACGATACCCGTTTTATCGTATTGTAAGTGTGTAGTTGCATGAAATAAGGAATTTTCACACCCGTACACCCAGCCAAACTCTCAGCAACGCCGGGAATCCTCGATCTCTCGATTTCGCTAAGCATCGACGTATCAATCGCTGCAGCACCACTATACCCGTTTTATCGTATTGTAAGTGTGTAGTTGCATGAAATAAAGAATTTTGACATGCGTACACCCAGCCAAACACTAAGAAACGCCGGGAATCCTCGATCGCTCGATGTCGCTAAGCATCGACGTATCAATCGCTGCAGCACCACGATACCAGTGTTATCGTATTGAGAGTGTGTAGTTACATAGAATAAAGGATTTTGACACCCGTACAGCCAGCCAAAGTCTCAGAAACCGCGGGAATCCTCGATGTTTCGATTTCGCTAAGCATTGACGGATCAATCGCTGCAGCACCACGATACCAGTTTTATCGTATTGAGAGTGTGTAGTTACATAGAATAAAGGATTTTGACACCCGTACAGCCAACCAAAGTCTAAGAAACGGCGGGAATCTTCGATCTCTCGATTTCGCTAAGCATCGACGTATCAATCGCTGCAGCACCACGATACCCGTTTTATCGTATAGTAAAAGTGTAGTTGCATGAAATAAAGAATTTTGACATGCGTAAACCCAGCCAAACACTAAGAAACGCCGGGAATCCTCGGTCTCTCGATGTCTCTAAGCATCGACGTATCAATCGCTGCAGCACCACGATACCCGTTTTATCGTATTGTAAGTGTGTAGTTGTATGAAATAACGAATTTTGACATGCGTACAGCCAGCCAAACACTAAGAAACGCCGGGAATCCTCTATCTCTCGATGTCGCTAAGCATCGACGTATCAATCGCTGCAGCACCACGATACCCGTTTTATCGTATTGTAAGTGTGTAGTTGCATGAAATAAGGAATTTTCACACCCGTACACCCAGCCAAACTCTCAGCAACGCCGGGAATCCTCGATCTCTCGATTTCGCTAAGCATCGACGTATCAATCGCTGCAGCACCACGATACCAGTTTTATCGTTTTGAGAGTCTGTAGTTACATAAAATAAAGGATTTTGACACCCGTACAGCCAGCCAAAGTCTAAGAAACGCCGGGAATCCTCGATCTCTCGATGTCGCTAAGCATCGACGTATCAATCGCTGCAGCACCACGATACCAGTTTTATCGTATTGAGAGTGTGTAGTTACATAAAATAAAGGATTTTGTCACCCGTACAGCCAGCCAAAGTCTCAGAAACGGCGGGAATCCTCGATCTTTCGATTTCGCTAAGCATTGACGGATCAATCGCTGCAGCACCACGATACCAGTTTTATCGAATTGAGAGTGTGTAGTTACATAGAATAAAGGATTTTGACACCCGTACAGCCAGCCAAAGTCTAAGAAACGCCGGGAATCCTCGATCTCTCGATGTCGCTAAGCATCGACGTATCAATCGCTGCTGCACCACGATACGCATTTTATCGTATTGCAAGTGTGTAGTTGCATGAAATAGAGAATTTTCACGCCCGTACACCCAGTCAAACTCTCAGAAACGCCGGGAATCCTCGATCTCTCGATTTCACTAAGCATCGACGGATCAATCGCTGCAGCACCACGATACCAGTTTTATCGTATTGAGAGTGTGTAGTCGCATGAAATTAAGAATTTTGACACCCGTACACCCAGTCAAACTCTCAGAAACGCCGGGAATCCTCGATCTCTCGATTTCGCTAAGCATCTATGTATCAATCGCTGCAGCACCACGATACCCGTTTTATTGTATTGTAAGTCTTCAGTTGCATGAAATCAAGAATTTTGACATGCGTACACCCAGCCAAACTCTCATAAACGCCGGGAATCATCGATTTCTCGATGTCGCTAAGCATCGACGTATCAATCGCTGCAGCACCACGATACGCGTTTTATCGTATTGGAAGTGTGTAGTTGCATGAAATAGAGAATTTTCACACCCGTACACCCAGTCAAACTCTCAGAAACGCCGGGAATCTCGATCTCTCGATTTCACTAAGAATCGACGGATCAATCGCTGCAGCACCACGATACCCGTTTTATCGTATTGTAAGTGTGTAGTTGCATGAAATAATGAATTTTGACATGCGTACACCCAGCCAAACACTAAGAAACGCCGGGAATCCTCGATCGCTCGACGTCGCTAAGCATCGACGTATCAATCGCTGCAGCACCACGATACCAGTGTTATCGTATTGAGAGTGTGTAGTTACATAGAATAAAGGATTTTGACACCCGTACAGCCAGCCAAAGTCTAAGAAACCGCGGGAATCCTCGATCTCTCGACGTCGCTAAGCATCGACGTATCAATCGCTGCAGCACCACGATACCAGTTTTATCGTATTGAGAGTGGGTAGTTGCATGCAATAAAGAATTTTGTCACCCGTACGCCCAGTCAAACTCTCAGAAACGCCGGGAATCCTCGATCTCTCGATGTCGCTAAGCATCGACGTATCAATCGCTGCAGCACCACGATACGCGTTTTATCGTATTGCAAGTGTGTAGTTGCATGAAATAGAGAATTTTCACACCCGTACACCCAGTCAAACTCTCAGAAACGCCGGGAATCCTTGATCTCTCGATTTCACTAAGCATCGACGGATCAATCGCTGCAGCACCACGATACCAGTTTTATCGTATTGGGAGTGTGTAGTTGCATGAAATTAAGAATTTTGACACCCGTGCGCCCAGCCAAACTCTCAGAAACGCCGGGAATCCTCGATCTCTCGATGTCGCTAGGCATCGACGTATCAATCGCTGCAGCACCACGATACCCGTTTTATCGTGTTGTAAGAGTAGTTGCATGAAATAAAGAATTTTGACATGCGTGGACCCAGCCAAACACTAAGAAACGCCGGGAATCCTCGATCTCTCGATGTCGCTAAGCATCGACGTATCAATCGCTGCAGCACCACGATACCAGTTTTATCGTATTGAGAGTGTGTAGTTACATAGAATAAAGGATTTTGACACCCGTACAGCCAGCCAAAGTCTCAGAAACCGCGGGAATCCTCGATCTTTCGATTTCGCTAAGCATCGACGTATCAATCGCTGCAGCACCACGATACCCGTTTTATCGTGTAGTAAGTGTATAGTTGCATGAAATAAAGAATTTTGACATGCGTAAACCCAGCCAAACCCTACGAAATGCCGGGAATCCTCGGTCTCTCGATGTCGCTAAGCATCGACGTATCAATCCCTGCAGCACCACGATACCCGTTTTATCGTGTTGTAAGAGTAGTTGCATGAAATAAAGAATTTTGACATGCGTGGACCCAGCCAAACACTAAGAAACGCCGGGAATCCTCGATCTCTCGATGTCGCTAAGCATCGACGTATCAATCGCTGCAGCACCACGATACCAGTGTTATCGTATTGAGAGTGAGTAGTTACATAGAATAAAGGATTTTGACACCCGTACAGCCAGCCAATGTCTCAGAAACCGCGGGAATCCTCGATCTTTCGATTTCGCTAAGCATCGACGTATCAATCGCTGCAGCACCACGATACCCGTTTTATCGTATAGTAAAAGTGTAGTTGCACGAAATAAAGAATTTTGACATGCGTAAACCCAGCCAAACACTAAGAAACGCCGGGAATCCTCGGTCTCTCGATGTCGCTAAGCATCGACGTATCAATCGCTGCAGCACCACGATACCAGTTTTATCGTATTGAGAGTGTGTCGTTTCATAGAATAAAGGATTTTGACACCCGTACAGCCAGCCAAAGTCTCAGAAACGGCGGGAATCCGCGATCTTTCGTTTTCGCGGAGCTTCGACGTATCAATCACTGCAGCACCACGATACCCGTTTTATCGTGTTGTAAGTGTGTAGTTGCATGAAATAGAGAATTTTGACATGCGTACACCCAGCTGAACTCTCAGAAACGCCGGGAATCCTCGATCTCTCGATTTCGCTAAGCATCGACGGATCAATCGCTGCAGCACCACGATACCCGTTTTATCGTATTGTAAGTGTGTAGTTGCATGAAATAAGGAATTTTCACACCCGTACACCCAGCCAAACTCTCAGCAACGCCGGGAATCCTCGATCTCTCGATTTCGCTAAGCATCGACGTATCAATCGCTGCAGCACCACGATACCCGTTTTATCGTATTGTAAGTGTGTAGTTGCATGAAATAAAGAATTTTGACATGCGTACACCCAGCCAAACACTAAGAAACGCCGGGAATCCTCGATCGCTCGATGTCGCTAAGCATCGACGTATCAATCGCTGCAGCACCACGATACCAGTGTTATCGTATTGAGAGTGTGTAGTTACATAGAATAAAGGATTTTGACACCCGGACAGCCAGCCAAAGTCTCAGAAACCGCGGGAATCCTCGATCTTTCGATTTCGCTAAGCATTGGCGGATCAATCGCTGCAGCACCACGATACCAGTTTTATCGTATTGAGAGTGTGTAGTTACATAGAATAAAGAATTTTGTCACCCGTACGTCCAGTCAAACTCTCAGAAACGCCGGGAATCCTCGATCTCTCGATGTCGCTAAGCATCGACGTATCAATCGCTGCAGCACCACGATACACGTTTTATCGTATTGCAAGTGTGTAGTTGCATGAAATAGAGAATATTCACACCCGTACACCCAGGCAAACTCTCAGAAACGCCGGGAATCCTCGATCTCTCGATTTCACTAACCATCGACGGATCAATCGCTGCAGCACCACGATACCCGTTTTATCGTATTGTAAGTGTGTAGTTGCATGAAATAAGGAATTTTCACACCCGTACACCCAGCCAAACTCTCAGCAACGCCGGGAATCCTCGATCTCTCGATTTCGCTAAGCATCGACGTATCAATCGCTGCAGCACCACGATACCCGTTTTATCGTATTGTAAGTGTGTAGTTGCATGAAATAAAGAATTTTGACATGCGTACACCCAGCCAAACACTAAGAAACGCCGGGAATCCTCGATCGCTCGATGTCGCTAAGCATCGACGTATCAATCGCTGCAGCACCACGATACCAGTGTTATCGTATTGAGAGTGTGTAGTTACATAGAATAAAGGATTTTGACACCCGTACAGCCAGCCAAAGTCTCAGAAACCGCGGGAATCCTCGATGTTTCGATTTCGCTAAGCATTGACGGATCAATCGCTGCAGCACCACGATACCAGTTTTATCGTATTGAGAGTGTGTAGTTACATAGAATAAAGGATTTTGACACCCGTACAGCCAACCAAAGTCTAAGAAACGGCGGGAATCTTCGATCTCTCGATTTCGCTAAGCATCGACGTATCAATCGCTGCAGCACCACGATACCCGTTTTATCGTATAGTAAAAGTGTAGTTGCATGAAATAAAGAATTTTGACATGCGTAAACCCAGCCAAACACTAAGAAACGCCGGGAATCCTCGGTCTCTCGATGTCGCTAAGCATCGACGTATCAATCGCTGCAGCACCACGATACCAGTGTTATCGTATTGAGAGTGTGTAGTTACATAGAATAAAGGATTTTGACACCCGGACAGCCAGCCAAAGTCTCAGAAACCGCGGGAATCCTCGATCTTTCGATTTCGCTAAGCATTGGCGGATCAATCGCTGCAGCACCACGATACAAGTTTTATCGTATTGAGAGTGTGTAGTTACATAGAATGAAGAATTTTGTCACCCGTACGTCCAGTCAAACTCTCAGAAACGCCGGGAATCCTCGATCTCTCGATGTCGCTAAGCATCGACGTATCAATCGCTGCAGCACCACGATACACGTTTTATCGTATTGCAAGTGTGTAGTTGCATGAAATAGAGGATATTCACACCCGTACACCCAGTCAAACTCTCAGAAACGCCGGGAATCCTCGATCTCTCGATTTCACTAACCATCGACGGATCAATCGCTGCAGCACCACGATACCCGTTTTATCGTATTGTAAGTGTGTAGTTGCATGAAATAAGGAATTTTCACACCCGTACACCCAGCCAAACTCTCAGCAACGCCGGGAATCCTCGATCTCTCGATTTCGCTAAGCATCGACGTATCAATCGCTGCAGCACCACGATACCCGTTTTATCGTATTGTAAGTGTGTAGTTGCATGAAATAAAGAATTTTGACATGCGTACACCCAGCCAAACACTAAGAAACGCCGGGAATCCTCGATCGCTCGATGTCGCTAAGCATCGACGTATCAATCGCTGCAGCACCACGATACCAGTGTTATCGTATTGAGAGTGTGTAGTTACATAGAATAAAGGATTTTGACACCCGTACAGCCAACCAAAGTCTAAGAAACGGCGGGAATCTTCGATCTCTCGATTTCGCTAAGCATCGACGTATCAATCGCTGCAGCACCACGATACCCGTTTTATCGTATAGTAAAAGTGTAGTTGCATGAAATGAAGAATTTTGACATGCGTAAACCCAGCCAAACACTAAGAAACGCCGGGAATCCTCGGTCTCTCGATGTCTCTAAGCATCGACGTATCAATCGCTGCAGCACCACGATACCCGTTTTATCGTATTGTAAGTGTGTAGTTGTATGAAATAACGAATTTTGACATGCGTACAGCCAGCCAAACACTAAGAAACGCCGGGAATCCTCTATCTCTCGATGTCGCTAAGCATCGACGGATCAATCGCTGCAGCACCACGATACCCGTTTTATCGTATTGTAAGTGTGTAGTTGCATGAAATAAAAAATTTTCACACCCGTACACCCAGTCAAACTCTCAGAAACGCCGGGAATCCTCGATCTCTCGATTTCGCTAAGCATCGATGTATCAATCGCTGCAGCACCACGATACCCGTTTTATTGTATTGTAAGTCTTCAGTTGCATGAAATCAAGAATTTTGACATGCGTACACCCAGCCAAACTCTCATAAATGCCGGGAATCATCGATCTCTCGATGTCGCTAAGCATCGACGTATCAATCGCTGCAGCACCACGATACGCGTTTTATCGTATTGCAAGTGTGTAGTTGCATGAAATAGAGAATTTTCACACCCGTACACCCAGTCAAACTCTCGGAAACGCCGGGAATCCTCGATCTCTCGATTTCACTAAGCATCGACGGATCAATCGCTGCAGCACCACGATACCCGTTTTATCGTATTGTAAGTGTGTAGTTGCATGAAATAAAGAATTTTGACATGCGTACACCCAGCCAAACACTAAGAAACGCCGGGAATCCTCGATCGCTCGATGTCGATAAGCATCGACGTATCAATCGCTGCAGCACCACGATACCAGTGTTATCATATTGAGAGTGTGTAGTTACATAGAATAAAGGATTTTGACACCCGTACAGCCAGCCAAAGTCTCAGAAACCGCGGGAATCCTCGATCTTTCGATTTCGCTAAGCATTGGCGGATCAATCGCTGCAGCACCACGATACCAGTTTTATCGTATTGAGAGTGTGTAGTTACATAGAATAAAGAATTTTGTCACCCGTACGCCCAGTCAAACTCTCAGAAACGCCGGGAATTCTCGATCTCTCGATGTCGCTAAGCATCGACGTATCAATCGCTGCAGCACCACGATACGCGTTTTATCGAATTGCAAGTGTGTAGTTGCATGAAATAGAGAATTTTCACACCCGTACACCCAGTCAAACTCTCAGAAACGCCGGGAATCCTGGATCTCTCGATTTCACTAAGCATCGACGGATCAATCGCTGCAGCACCACGATACCCGTTTTATCGTATTGTAAGTGTGTAGTTGCATGAAATAAGGAATTTTCACACCCGTACAACCAGCCAAACTCTCAGCAACGCCGGGAATCCTCGATCTCTCGATTTCGCTAAGCATCGACGTATCAATCGCTGCAGCACCATGATACCAGTTTTATCGTTTTGAGAGTCTGTAGTTACATAAAATAAAGGATTTTGACACCCGTACAGCCAGCCAAAGTCTAAGAAACGCCGGGAATCCTCGATCTCTCGATGTCGCTAAGCATCGACGTATCAATCGCTGCAGCACCACGATACCAGTTTTATCGTATTGAGAGTGTGTAGTTACATAAAATTAAGGATTTTGTCACCCGTGCAGCCAGCCAAAGTCTAAGAAACGCCGGGAATCCTCGATCTCTCGATGTCGCTAAGCATCGACGTATCAATCGCTGCAGCACCACGATACGCATTTTATCGTATTGCAAGTGTGTAGTTGCATGAAATAGAGAATTTTCACGCCCGTACACCCAGTCAAACTCTCAGAAACGCCGGGAATCCTCGATCTCTCGATTTCACTAAGCATCGACGGATCAATCGCTGCAGCACCACGATACCAGTTTTATCGTATTGAGAGTGTGTAGTTGCATGAAATAATGAATTTTGACATGCGTACACCCAGCCAAACACTAAGAAACGCCGGGAATCCTCGATCGCTCGACGTCGCTAAGCATCGACGTATCAATCGCTGCAGCACCACGATACCAGTGTTATCGTATTGAGAGTGTGTAGTTACATAGAATAAAGGATTTTGACACCCGTACAGCCAGCCAAAGTCTAAGAAACCGCGGGAATCCTCGATCTCTCGACGTCGCTAAGCATCGACGTATCAATCGCTGCAGCACCACGATACCAGTTTTATCGTATTGAGAGTGGGTAGTTGCATGCAATAAAGAATTTTGTCACCCGTACGCCCAGTCAAACTCTCAGAAACGCCGGGAATCCTCGATCTCTCGATGTCGCTAAGCATCGACGTATCAATCGCTGCAGCACCACGATACGCGTTTTATCGTATTGCAAGTGTGTAGTTGGATGGAATAGAGAATTTTCACACCCGTACACCCAGTCAAACTCTCAGAAACGCCGGGAATCTCGATCTCTCGATTTCACTAAGAATCGACGGATCAATCGCTGCAGCACCACGATACCCGTTTTATCGTATTGTAAGTGTGTAGTTGCATGAAATAATGAATTTTGACATGCGTACACCCAGCCAAACACTAAGAAACGCCGGGAATCCTCGATCGCTCGACGTCGCTAAGCATCGACGTATCAATCGCTGCAGCACCACGATACCAATGTTATCGTATTGAGAGTGTGTAGTTACATAAAATAAAGGATTTTGACACCCGTACAGCCAGCCAAAGTCTAAGAAACCGCGGGAATCCTCGATCTCTCGACGTCGCTAAGCATCGACGTATCAATCGCTGCAGCACCACGATACCAGTTTTATCGTATTGTAAGTGTGTAGTTGCATGAAATAAGGAATTTTCACACCCGTACACCCAGCCAAACTCTCAGCAACGCCGGGAATCCTCGATCTCTCGATTTCGCTAAGCATCGACGTATCAATCGCTGCAGCACCACGATACCCGTTTTATCGTATTGTAAGTGTGTAGTTGCATGAAATAAAGAATTTTGACATGCGTACACCCAGCCAAACACTAAGAAACGCCGGGAATCCTTGATCTCTCGATTGCACTAAGCATCGACGGATCAATCGCTGCAGCAC